>BGPR01023165.1:1143-24548 GCA_013235015.1 Araneus ventricosus | reverse complement strand
GTTTTAATAATGTAAATTTTTGTATAGTGTATTAAGGTATTTTATTTGACTTCCTCAGATTCAATATTCTAGCTCTTCCATTTGACCTTCATCATTATGTTGATAGTTTTTGGAGCGTTTTAATAATACAAATTTTTGTATAGTGTATTAATGTATTTTATTTGACTTCCTCAGATTCAATATTCTAGCTCTTCCATTTGACCTTCATCACTATGTTTGATGATTTTTGGAGCGTTTTTATAATGTAATTTTTTTAAATTGTGTATTAAGGTATTTTATTTGACTTCCTCAGATTCAATATTCTATCTCTTACATTTGGTCTTCCTCACTATGTTTGATGATTTTTGGAGCGTTTTAATGATGTAATTTTTTTAAACTTTGTATTAAGGTATTTTATTTGACTTCTACAGATTCAATATTCCAGCTGCTTCATTTGGTCTTCACCACTATGTTTGATGATTTTTGGAGCGTTTTAATAATGCAAATCTTTTTATTGTGTATTGAGGTATTTTATTTGACTTCCTCAGATTCAATACTTGAAATGCTTTTTGTATTATTCACATATTTTACTGCTGCAAGGATATTCACTACCTATGCTGTAAGTCAATGTCTGGCAAAGTACAGATTGGCCTTAAAATAACGTGAAGGATTCGGATCTCGATTGTAAAGAATCTGTTTAGCCAAATGTAACCAAATTTGGTCTGGATACTATTCCGTCAATGGGATTTCGATTTACAATAAAAAAGATAAGAAAAGAAGAAGAAAAAGAAAAATAGTCCTAGTTTTCTTCACCAACTGTTATATGGCGCTGTACACGTAATTGGCCAAGTCAATTAGACAAAAGAATTAAGGTAGAACCCCGGGAATCCTAACTAATTAGGGTTGACCTCTGTTCGGATTCCGGGTAATTCGGATTATCCAGGAAATTCGGTAAAATACTTTTGATACATAAAATGCAGTGTAATATTGACCCTGGATGCTCTATGAACGCGTACGGAAAGACCAGGCGGCGATTTGCACGGTGCAGTGGCAAACATGAGGGTAAAAAAGAAGATAACGGATTTTTTTCTTACTAATTAAAGTGCTGTATTCATTCTTAAAGACCAATTCAAATAAATTTGTTAAGTTGGGAGCAAACATTAGGTTTGTTTCTGATTCGTAATTATTATTTTTTCTTCATTTTTTAATAATTTTTTTTAGAAAATCAAAATACATGTTCGGATTTTCCAAAATTTCGGATTCCTGTGGTTCGGATTCCCAGGGTTCTACTGTACTAGCTGAATTAGTCTGCATATACTTATGCTTGTGATATATGTATATGCATGTGTGTGTGATAAAAATTTGTGATAGAACCTTTCAATACATTCACATAATTCTTATTATTTTCGAATTAATCTTTCCATTTAAATTCACTTTTAAAAACTTAACCAGAAAGCAATCGCTACAAATCTTGCAGAGTCGAATGATATTCTTGTACCATCACATCCTTCTACGTAAAACATTTTGAAATCAAGCTAGTTTTATCCCTTTACGCGTTGATTTCCATGGGGTTCATGTGATCACGCTTCTCTGAGGAATGAATACAGAATGTGCGAGAAAAATTTTGCTTCTAAAAATTAATAACAAAAATATGAAATAGTCAAATGAGATGCAGTCTGCTGCAGAAGATTGAAGAAATTGCAGTGCACCGTCCTGTGCCATCTTATAAATCAGTATCTACTACCGGACAGTGGGAATTCCTTTAAGAGGCTTGACTTGGGACCCAAAGGTCTCCTTTTCTAAACTACGCACTGCCACAGTGGTGACTACCGAAAGAAGTACGCGCAACACCTACTTTCAGTCCCACTACTAGATGGCAGCACCAAAAATCACATCAATTCCATTTTCTGCTACATTCACCAGATGGCAACACTACAACTCTACAGCAACGCAGCTCTCCCGATTCAAAGTCTATGATACATTTCATAGCACAAAGTCTGTGACGTAGTTCATAACACAGAGTCTATGACGCATTTCATAGCACAAAGCCTGCACGAGCCTGCGCACTAACTATAGGGGCAGCAATCTGCAATATGCACGCATCAGACGGTAGTGCATTTATCTCTTTCCTGATATTCAGATAATATAAAAAAAAGCTGGGGGTTGCTCCTGTAGAGCACCATACTGCGCCATCTTATTATGTGAAGTATATAAGTCAGTATCTACCTCCGGGAGAGGGGAATTCCTTTTGTCTAGTGGTTAAGATTCGAGACTCCGGATCCAAAGGCCAGGTTCAAAATAACGCACTGCCACAAAAATCTAACTGTTTTTTCTAGTATCAATAGTCTGAGGTAGATGGCGCTAATTACTTAGTAGCTGCAATTAGAAACGAAAATGGCGACCTCTCAGGAGAAAGCGCAGTGTGTATTGTGGTTAGCGGACAGAAAATCTCCGAAAACCGTGGGAAGAAAGTTTCGCCTGAGATACCATAGAAGTCCACCAAGTGTGTCTTCAATTTATGGATGGATGCAGGAGTTTAAAGACACAGTAAATGTTAAAAAACACTTGAGGGAAAATCGAGTATACACTGGACATTCTTCATGTTGCTAAAGAAGTAGAGATACACTGAATGTATTGTAAAGAAAAACTGTCAGATTTCTTCATTCCTTTTCCGCCGACTGCATTTCTCGCACACCTGCTCAGCGGTTCTTTCCAAAGAATGCTTCTGGTAAACTAGAACGCATCATTAAGAGGATTCGGAATGCCATTACATTGCACTACGACACACCCCTGACTCCAGAGATAAAAATCTCCGGCTTGAAGTTTGGATGCGTGTGGGTAGAAACTTTATTGAGGAAAAAAACATAGAATAATTTATTAATAAAATTACATAGAATAAGTCATTTACCTGCGCTGCGATGGTGTTCAGAATGCAGAGAAAAACTCTGAGTGGCCACCTGGCTTTGTAGGAGCGGTGGGACCACAACCGATGGGCTCCTGCTGTGACCCCCAGGGCAGCAAGATATCCGAAAGTAACACCTGAGATACATTTAACAAACAGCATTTTAAAGCACTCTTTTATTAGTGCACTAACAGTACTCTCACGGCGTTGCTCGTGACACCCTGAATTTCAACAAATTTTAACGTAGGACTACGTTCCTCCCATTGGGGTCTGAGGAAGGAATTTGATTCACACGCCAAAACGCCACAGAACACGTTGTACGGGAGATCCTCTATATCTCGGTAACTACACATGTTACAAACATAACTATTGTCTTATTTTAGAGATAAAGGGTAACAACAGAAGTTACAAAAAAGAAATTGAAAATCAGAATTGTAGTTCAGCGACCATTGAGTCGCAAAGTTGGGCAAAAATACGCATGAATTGGTGACGCGATCCTCTGTATCTCGGTAACTACATACGTTAAAAACATAAATAATGTCTTATTTTAGAGATAAATGGTAACAACAGAAGTTACAAAAAAAAAAATGAAAATCGGAAATGTAGTTCAGCGACCACTGAGTCGCAAAGTTAGGCAAAATTACGCTTGAATTGGTGACGCGATCCTCTATATCTCGGTAAATACATATGTTAAAAACATAACTAATGTCTTAAATCTATATTTATAAAAGGCAATGTTTGTGTGTATATGTGCGTGCGTGTGTGCGATGTCCAGACGAATCTATCACACTTACATCCTTGACATTTGGCACACAGGTAGTCTTAATCGTGACTCATTGCACTTCGAAGCCGGAATTTTAAAATTTAATTTAGAAATTTTTTTATTTAATATTTGTGTTGTTTTGGTTGATTTTTCGAACTAATTTCTCAATAGAATGGTTTTGAATAATTGTACGAAGAAAATAGACACACCATCGAAAAGAGCACAAGATTTCCGTTCTAATGAAGTTAGTTTTGAATTTCTAACGTAATTTACTGAATTTTGAGAAATTTTTAAAAATAGTCAGTCTTTGCCATCGAAATTTTATTTTTGTTTTTAAATTTGCTGCGTCCGACGTTGTAATAACACTATTATTTTCAATTTTTTTCTGCTCATAACTGCAACGGTTCTGTCGGATTTAAAACAAGGACCGTTAAAATATATTTTCCCGATTTTTGTTAATTAATTTTTTCCTGGTCAGTTGAAAGATATTTTTATCTACCGAGCTCCCTCCCGAGACACTTCTGCGGAACGCTGCTGGCAATTCCATTGGCTGACGGGGAAGAGTGAATGTGGCGTCATGACCTTCAATTGAATGACTTCGATTATTACTTTCGGATTCGATTTCATATTTTGCTTGCTGTATAATAATCATTTTAACGTTGCAGTTTTTTAATATTGTTTAGGAATAACGTACTCTGTATTGCTTTTCTACAGTTCAAATGTTATTATCCCGAAGAAAAATAAGCGGGAAAATCAAATAATGTGTATCTTTTGTTTTGTTTTCAGAACTTTTTCATGTCATTGTGGGCGTTTTTTTTTTCTTTCATTTTGTTGAAGTCCTGATTCCACGGGCAACGCCGTGCGCGTACTGCTAGTATACTTATAAAAGACAATGTTTGTGCGTGTGTGCGATGTCCAAACAAATATATCGCGCATATAGCCTTGAAATTTGACACACAGATAGTTTTATTGGTGACTCAATGCACCTGGAAGCCGGAATTTTAAAATTGAATCTATAAATTTTTTTATTTGATATCTTGTGTTCTTTTGGGTAGTTTTTTCCGCTTATTTCTCAATAAAATTTGATTTTGATAATTGAAATAAGAAAAATAGATACACCATCGAAAAGAACAAACAACTTTCTTTCTTATGAAGTTGATTTTGAATTTCTAACGTAATTTACTGAATTTTGAGAAATTGTTGAAAAATAGTCACATTTATGTTAATTTTTCATTTGGATTTCTTAAAAGTATTGCATACGATGTTCTAATAACGCTATCAATTTCAATTCTCTTCATCTTATAACTTGAACGTTTCTCTAAATTAATTTTTACCTGATCAGTTCAAACAGTTTTTTTGCTAGCGAGTTTCGCAGCGAGACATTCACCGGAGCGACATTCTCCGTTCCCAGAATGCATTGCTGCAATTTGATTGGCTGGTGGCGAAGAACGCAGGGGACGTCATAACCTTTAACTGAATGACTCAATAATTATTTTCGGCAGTGTCTTAATATCTTTCTTCGTCTCGCATACTTCGCTTGCTGTCTAATAATGATTTTCAAGTTGCAATTTTTTAATATTCTTTTAGATTAACGTACTCGGTACTGTTTTCCTAAAAATCTATAATCTGTATCTTTTGTTTCCATTTTGTTAACAAAACTTTTTCATGTCATTGTGGGCGTTTTTTTTCATTTTGTTGAAGTCCTGATTTCACGAGCAACGCAACAAAAATTATTTTTGCACCACTTTTAAATGTAAAAAAAATAATACATGTGTGTAAAAATGTGCACTTTTTAGTGTTACCATCCATGGGATTTTTTCTTTAATTTTAATAAATATTCAAAATTAGCTTTAAACACATTTTGTATAGTTATATACCTTTAAAGCTGTTTAACTTTCTTTTGCTGCTTGCCTTAAATGTTTAAATTTCGATTCATATTTTATCACATCTAATTTTCCAATGCTTCCAGTTGGTTGTTCAAAGTCTTTTTAAGGTTTGTCTATAAGCCTGAGTTTATTGAATCTTTAGATCTTTATTTAATTCCAAAACTTTTGTCAATTTTTATTTCATGGATGAAATATTTCTTCACCCTGGCCTAAAATTGCATGTGTTATCTATCAGTTAAAGTTTGAAATTCCTTTATTCAAGAAAATTAAAAAGAAATAACAATATAGGAAATTTGATTGAAATAAAACACAACAGATATCCCTGGCGAATAAACTAGTCGCCAAAGGCGGCTAGTAAAATATAGATGAGAGCCACCGCGAATATGAACTACCTATACACTTTTTAATGTACAGTAATAAATTAGTAATTTTAATAATAGAAAAGAAGAGTTGTGTTGTAGTTTGTTTAGCACCAGAGCAATGTAAGTAACTTATAATTACAGTTATAATTAGCAAAATTTAATAAAGATATTAACTGTACATTAATTAGTCAAAAATTAATTAAAACTTAATTAAAAACTCTTAGTAATCTCTTTTACATTCTAAATTCTATTTTATGTGTTCTAAATATTAATTGTTGTAATTTTTTTATTGATGCAATCACTTGATGCTGTTGCGTTGTGCACGAAAAAAGGTGTATTGTTATCGTTTATTGTTTAAATCTTCTGTTTCTTATTTATACTTTTTACTTTTAATTTATATTTCTATTATTTATTTAACTTATAATGAATTACACTTTAAAGTAGTAAAGAAAACAGCTTAAAAAATTGTGTTGTCGGTCCATTTAAGGAAAATGGTTGCCTAGATTGGATCACTAATTCTTTAAGCTTTAAAACAAATTTATTTTTTGATTATGAAATTCACACCAGCACGAGATGTATGAACCAAAGTGTGATATTTTATGCACTGTATCAGATCCTATGTTTCCTCACTTATAGTGCGAAACTACGTAACCCCTTCTTTTTTACTTTCTCGTATACGATGTATACAAAGAGAAAGTATTGTAATCGTCAAAAAATTCGAATTCGAGATTTTTACGAATCTCCGCGTTTTAGACCTTCCTGAGTCCGAAAAACACAATTTTAGAATTATGTCTGTCTGTGTGTCTGTGAACACGTTAACTCAAAAATTATTAAAGCTACAGGGATGAAATTTGGTATGTGGTCTTCAGACATAATTCGTAGGTTTCTAACAAATTTCTGACAAAATCCGTCAGCAGGATGACTGCCTGTATGTCCGTGTTAATGTGAACGCGATAACTCACAAACTTAAATAGCTAGGAGGATAAAATTTGGTACACATTTTTATCATCAGGAATGTAGGTTTGTAACAAATCTCAGACCAAATCCGTCAAAGGGTTGACTGTCTGTCTGTATAATCGCATACTTTTGAACGCAATAACTTCTTTAAAAATTACTTTCAAGAATGAAATTTGGTATGTGGCCTTCTTACCTTAATGATAGATTTGTGTCCAATTTTTGTGTCAATCGGTTAAAAAAAAGGCGTTGAAATTGCAAATTTCTTTTTCTTTATCTTACACCCAGCTTCACGCCGGCTTCTAATTCCACTTCCGCGTTGGACGACCTTCAGAAATCGTGGTATGACGTTTGGCTTATTTTTTTCTCCACTGCGTTAGGGGTTCTTGTTCGTTTTACTGCCTTTTAGCTTATTTTTCTCTACATGTGTTAGGAGTATACGAGAAAGTTTAGGGTAGACCACTCTCGCTGGTTTCTCTTTGAACCAGCATCTGATGATTTAATTTTTTTGCTGGTCCCACTTCAATTTATGAGCGCGATTAGGGATAATAACTGAGTTTTGGAATATTCTTCTGGTTCAAACTTATTGATTCAAGCAATCCAATTTTGGCATCTGTTTGTGGTACAATCTAAGCATTAGACAAAAAATTAATTAATTAATTAAATTAAATAAAAAATCCCCTTAGCCTTATCTTTGAACTGTTTTAATAAAATGTTTGTGCTAAATCGTCAATCTTAATCAGTCGTGTATCTGGTGATATAATAAAATGTTTTGCTACTTACTTTAAAACAGGACAAGGACTGATAGTCTTTGGCTAAAATATCTAACTGATGATATCCAAATATATACTTGCCCTCTATCTGTAAACTCATAGCATTTTCTGTTACAACTGATATCATACATCACATTTACATCGATACAATATAATTAGGCCTACTTTAACGACCAAATATTTATTACAACTGAAATTTTGACACAGGTTCAATCTAAGCGCCTGTCCAAATTCGCCAATTTTACCCAATAATTAGAAAGTCCCTGTAAGTAATATTTACTATTAAATAAGATTATTTACCAAAGACAGTAGTTTTCCAGCTGGCTGATGTAAACGCTAAATAAAAACCATACAGCCCTGCCAAATGTAGATAAGCAAAGAGAATCACATTTCTCCAAACAATTTGTGTTTTGTATTCCTGTTTTTCAGATCCATTAGAGTGAACAGGTTCTTCCACAATTTTTGAGTTCGGTGCCATACTGAAAGATAAAGTGAACGCATTAAGATCTATGGCAAACATGGCATTTCAAATCTTAATCTTACACTATTTCAAAGACTTTAAAGTGAAAAAGATATCGTATTATAGCAGGTCAAACTTTCTACAAAAATGTCATTGAAAAGTCAAGAGTACAAAAACCGCAAGAATTTCAATATGAAATAATTAAACATAAATTTATTAATTAAAATCCTTACAAATCATTTCAAATCACAACGAAAATATTCTCAGAATAATTTTTAAACCACTAAGAAATTATTTTTATAAATTAGGGTTATGCTGTTTAATATTTTCCGTGAAATAATATTGAAACAAATTCTTTTTTAAAATCGAATTCGCAAAATAAATCTGAAATACGAAACAGTAAAAAAGTAAAACATTATTATTTTTGTGTAAACGTCTTGTCAAGAGGCTTATATATAAATATGGAATCTGCTATAGCTTGCAGAACTGCTTTAAATGAATCAAAATTACCTTATTTCAATTTCTAAATTACTTTTAATATCTTTTATATCAAGCTTTTGACACATTTTTAGTGTTTGAAAAATATTAAAATTCCTTTTATAAGGTGTTCCCAGTTGAAAAGGAGACTACAGTTATATGCAAAGAAATTTTAATAATAATATTCTAATTACAGTTCATGTGGAACAGTACAACTCTAAATAATCGCTATTGACATTGATCCCAGCGCGTAGGAAGGGAGTGGATGGCTTCAGTGTAGAAACTGCTGGGTCAGGCAAATACCCATTCTCGCCATCTTCTGATTCTCTGACAGATTCTTGGGCACCCACTGTGCACAAACTTTGCCATAACCAAGCTTCCTGTGGATTTTGTGATACACAGTTCCTTTGATTATCGACAGTTCAACAGCAATTACCCGTGTGGTGATCCTACGATTCTGTCTCGCCATCTTCTGATTCTCTGACAGATTCTTGGGCACCCACTGTGCACAAACGTTGCCATAACCAAGCTTCCTGTGGATTTTGTGATACACAGTTCCTTTGATTATCGACAGTTCAACAGCAATTACCCGTGTGGTGATCCTACGATTCTGCCGTATGAGATCATCCACAGCCGAAATCGTGGCACTGTTGGTCACAACGTGCGCCTGCCCAGAGCGTGGCAAGACCTTGATGTTTACGCGTCCCGCCTCATAACGTTGACACCACCGGAATATGGTGCACCGTGTGAAACGCTGCTCTCCGTACATCTCTTTCATCCTGCGATAAATTTATGAAGCATGCTCCCCTTCTGCGCGAAGAAATTGGAAAATTGCTCTTTGTGCTGATCTGGAGGAATCCTTCATGAAACGAACTGCTGAAACAACTCTCCAGAAATGAGGCTATTGATGCGAAGCCGTTAAATACGCAGGTGCAACTGGGAATACCACCACGCCATCTATCGGCTAGCACATTAACTCACTGGGATTTGATACAACGCCGATACAACTAAGGTCACCTTTTCATTTGGGCGCATATTATACATTTTAAATAAATAGCCGAAAACATGTAAAAAGTATTCATTTCATAAAATTTTCTTTTGAATTGTAATTGAAAAAACATGTGGGTCGATTACCGATTTTGTATGCACGGTTTTGGTACCGTTAGCCTCCTTGGACTCGCATCATCGCCAAAAAATTTGCGTTTGATGCATTAAGGGAATTGTCAGGCCAGGTCTAAGTTTCTGTGTTAAGTTAGCGGAGGAAACTTCACATTCACTCAAGAGAGTCGTTTTATTGTCAGCAGCATGAAACATAGTGGAATTTTTTGGACTGCCTGGACATTTTTACTTTCTCGTATACGAAGTATACAAAGAGAAAGTATTGTAATCTTCAAAAAATTCGAACTCGAGATTTTGACGAATCTGCAAATTTTAGACCTTCCTGAGTCCGAAAAACACATTTTTGTCATAATGTCTGTCTGTCTGTTAGCGCGATAACTCGATAACTATTAGAGCTAGAGCGATGAGATTTCGTATGTGATCTTTACACATAATTTGTACATTTCTGATAAATTTTAGACAATATCCGTCCTCGGACACTCTGTCTGTGTTCATGTGAGCACGATTACTTAAAAACTTAAATAGGTAGATAGATAAGAATTTTTGTTTCAATCGGTTAAAAAAAGGCGCTCAAATTGCATATTCAATTTTCTTACTTCGACGCAAGGCCATTTCGCGTATTGGAGAGCGCTTGGCGATATTCGTGACAATGATGCGCGTTAAGAGAAATAGTGGATAGTCATGGCATTTTGGGTTACAGAATGTTCGCATTTTTCATTTCCTCGGGGGGAGGAGAAACGACACCTTTTTGGGAAGTATACGAAAAAGTTTAGGAGAGACCACTCCCGCTCGTTTAATGTGCAGTGATGGAGGAGGAATTAAAAAGAAAAAAGAAGTGTAGTTTTGTAGTTTATTTATCTTCAGAACAATGTAATTAACATTTTATGGAATACAATTTAAATTAGGAAAAAAGCGGCTTAAAAAATTGGACCATCAATTTCTTTAAGCACAATTAAAGCAAAAATATTTTTTCTTTTGTTCTCAAATTCACACCAGCACACAATGCATAAACCCAAATATGACATTTTATGAACTGTTTCAATTCATTTTTCACCCCTTTTTTTCTTCAAAAAAGATATAAATTACATGAATTCTAGTTTTTACACTTTTCGATCCAACATTGGATAGCTTTAGAGTCCTTTTATTGCTTTAACGCAGGACTACGTTCCGCCCAATGGGGTCTCAGGAAGGAATTTGATTCACTCGCCACAAGAAACGTTGTATGGGAGATCCTCTACATCTCGGTAACTACATATGTTGAAAACATAACTTGTGTCTCATTTTAGAGATAAAGGGTAACAACAGAAGTAGCAAAAAAAAAATTGCTTAAATTTAAAAACTTACGGGAAACAAAAGAGTCACGCGAGTAAAGTAGTCCTACGCCTTTAACATCAGCGGCTGTTTGAATAGACAGCCTCTTGTCATTTTTTTTTGCTTTAACTTGTTTCCAATTCCAATTTCTGAGGACTACTAGCGGTAATAAACTGTTTTCTGAGCTAGTTCTGTATTTTACGATAATAACCCCATTAAATTTAGGCAATCGTTTGTGATCCAATCTAGGCAACATTTGAGCAAGAACAAAAAAAATCTAACCTTAATTTTAAACTATTTTCATAAAATAATTATAGTAAATTGTAGTCAAAAATTTCCTGTCTGATAATGCTTTTTGTCTTTTATAAAAATAACTAATTGCTAATAGTCAAATATGAACACTTGTTCTATAAATGTAACTACGTCACGCTTTCCCAAAAAATGATTTCGTACGCCACATCTACATCGTTGCAACATTATTTGCCTATTTTACGGCCCAAATATTCAATAGAATTGAAGTTCTGTTACCGGTCCTATCTAGGCATCAGTCCATATTCAGCATCTCTCCCCTATATAGAATGAATGCACAATATTTGCAATATCTGATGAATGCATCGCGACGGCTGACACATCTAAAGCCTGCCATTCACTTCACAAACAAAATGTAAATTTTGGAACGCGAGAAGGAAAAAGCGATAAAAATCTATGCAAATCAGCCAAATGGCTTGTGGTGGTTGGAATTCCGTCTGGACTGAAATCGGAACGAAAAATCAGAGGAACCCTGAAAGAGGCTAGCGAAAAGAACAATGCCTTGCGTAGACTGAAGCCTCGCTTCGAAGGCAGCATAAATTAAAATCTGCTGCCTGGGGATAATCTAAGAGGGATTGACAAGCAACTGTAGAGAGGGAAAGAAGATCGCTCCAATACCTTCGTTCAGAGTTAGCGTGCTTGTGAATGACGTGCCTGTATTTTCCAATTAAAATGGGCGGGAAAAAACCGCGCTTAGGACAAATGGCATGGCTATAGTTCAAGTGAGTGGCCGGCTTAATAAAAAAGCATACATACATACATTTTCTTTCATGATTCATCGATCCCCCATTGCGTGACTTTTAGTGCATGATTTAGATAACAGCAAATGAAAATTCCCCTATAGAGTTTATGGACAATATTGTTACAAACACGGAAAGTCGCTTCCCAGCAATGTGAGTCTTATGGTTGGGAAGAGAGTTTTACAGGGGAAAAGTATGGGATGACTAGCAGCAGCCGCGTCTGGTCCCCTGACCTTGGCGACAAACTTGACGACCATCTTGGCGATTTGGCGACGAAATATGGGATCTCAAAGGTGCTGGAATCTTCTCGATATCTCTATTAGGAGAGAAGATACGCTTGAATGTACTAGATCATTCCATGTGACGTCACGGCCTGCTGAGGAAACTATATAAGGAGAGCGCTTGGACGACGGGGTGTGTTGATCGACTGGGATCGCCTTGGAGCGCGAACGTCTTTGGAGTTCTATCCGCTGTGCGAGCTAGTAAGCTGGTGAGCAGAGCGCTATTGAAAGTGCTGTTATTGTCGTTATTTATTTGCTGATTGTTTGTGTTGCTAAATATCAAAGTGCTGAACTGTTATTACCTGTGAATTGCTGCCTGTTTACATTGCTGATCTGTGCAAGAACTATTGTTTCCTGTACCTGTGCTACGTGTTTTCCTGCATATTTGTAAATAAACCTTCATTCTCCATTATCCGACGTGTTGGACTGTTTACACCATACACTCACAGAAAGACTTTCGTAACAATATTCAACAAATTTCATTGGACGGCAACCCTTGCATTAATCATATCAGTCTTGGATTAAGGTATCCGACTGATTTAAAATTGTCGTTTTTGATGAAATTATAAAAAAATTTTGTGATTTAATTTTGTAGCCTGTTTAATCAGCTTTCTAAAACTGTCTCACTTTTTACTCTACGTGAATTACAAATGGAGTTACAGCTGTTTTATTACCGAACTGTAAGCATTATTTTATGTCGCATGTAAACTTTAAATGTGTTTTCTGAGAAATGATATTTTTGAGGAAAACTGTCGAACGTAACAATGATTTCTCAAAAGGTTATTCAAGTATTGATATGAAATTTTTTGAGATTGTTTTCTGTAATATGCTTGATGTTTTCCTCTAAAAACTAAGGTCAATTTTAAAATTAAGTATTAAATTTATGTGCTTAAATATAAACGAAAAGCATTTTTTATGAAAAATTGCCAGTTTAGTAACTATGTTCAGCTATATCTCAAAATTATTTTGAAGTACAAGAAATGTTTTAGAGCATAACACAGATAACTGTCATAAAAATGTACTCCTACAAGGATTTATGTATATTTAGAATATGATTTTGTTTATGGCTGTTAGCGTAAGGCAAATATTTTAGTCATTTTTCTTCAAATTTCTCAGTTTTTTCAAAAACAATATTATTTTGAAAGCCTAATTTTACAATATTTTCATAGTTTTAAAACGTATGCAGTTGAAAAATAAAATTAAAAAATATATATAATTTATTTTTCAAAAAAATGTCTCCGAACGCAGTCGGATACCTTAATATATGATAGGGTAACATAACACCAATCCATGACCCTGCAACCTTTATATAAAATACTAGCTACGTGACCCGGCGTTGCACGGGCTATCTCGAATAATGCGTCATTCCTTGACGGAGAGAAAAAGTGAGGTCATGTGACACATGCCCAACATTCTCTCCTAAATAAATAAGGAGAAAAGAGCGGTTCAATCATTTCGTCCGCGTAAAGGCTTCAAAATATACTTTTAAAAAATCGCAAAAATAATCTTTATTTTGTAAAATTACGATTCCGGAATTATTTTTTGTCTGACTTTAGTACGGAAGGAATGAGATAACCCAGCGTTGATCGGAATCCTTATTTTTTCATATGCCCACCTCCAGTTTATATGCACATGAAGCAACATACACTGAGTACATGAAATCTAAAAGTGAAACCTTATAGAAAACAATAGTTTTAGTAAAAACCCTATATGTGTGAGCGATTTAATTTTCCCTGTTTCTTTATATCAATTACCAAAACCCACACAAAACTCTATCCACATTGACTTGTTGCATTGTTCAGGTTTCCATATTGCAACAATGCATTTTTTTTATTTCTGTCAGCGTCACTTTTTTATTGTTGTTGTAGCAATGTTCTTTAAAGTAAACGACTTCAACAATAAAATAAATTTTGAATTGCGCTGTAACAATGAAAAGTATTGTTGTAAGTTAGTTTTTAATTAATATCTTTTTCACTAACTAAAATTTCGATATTTAAATGCCCGAAATGGATTCCTGGAATTATTCCCCATCTTTGGGTACTTTCCGCGCGCTTCTCCGTTCGGTGGTTCGTGAGAAGATAGAAGGACATACATACATACATACATACATACGTTTGTTTACCTTCGAATTTTAATAGAGTAGATAACCTTTAAGATTATTCAAGCAGTGTCGTGGACTTGAAGTGGAAGAAAAATATAACACCCCAAAGGGGTGATCTCTCTTAGATCTTACCGAAATCCTCTCACTGCTGCCTGATTATTAAACGCTACAAGTTTACAAATGTTATCAGGAGCATAACACCTGATCCTCGCTACGAATGCGCAGTATCTTTAACTTGATCATAGGTATTTTATTTCGCAACATTTGATTGTATTTCCGACAGTGTGTAACAGAGAAAATCAGTAACATTTGCGAAGGCTTTTATCAAGATTTATAAATGATTTAAAAAATGAGTGTAAGAAGCTTGATAACTGATAAAATATAATTTAATTTTTTTAAAATTTCAAACAAACAGTTTGGAAAATCTTGTCTCAAGAAAAGAGGCTATGATTTGAAGTGCAGTCTCTATTAACAAAGTTTCCGATTATCCGAGGTTATTACTGTCCCAATAAGTTCGGATAATCGAGATTCTAGGGTAATATACACTTGTACCAGTATGTTGTAGAAAGGGATGGCGGTTATTTTAAAAAAACCCGTTTTTCGGTTAAACCGTTTTTTTTTTTTTTTCCACCTCCGGTTTAACCTGGCTGTTAAAACTGCTCAAAATAACCGGTTTTTGAAATTTTATTTTAGAAAAAACAACGTTTATGGTCAGAATTTATTATTATTAATAATATACAATAAATAAGTATTAATACAATAATTAATCAATGTAATAAATGATGATTATAAATAAGTAATTAATACAATATATAATGATAATAAATGAGTAATTATTGCAAAAAGTAAATATTACAGACAAAATATTTTATTAACATTGTTTTCACAAGAAATTAATTCATTGGCCAATATTTATCATATAATCTGCTCATAAAGACTCTTTCAGCAATGTGTTGATCCGTGAGTCGACACCTCTCATAGGGAACGACATCATTCAACGTAGAAACTAATCTTTCGGACGCCACAGAACTTTAAAGATAAATATTTGATGGCTACAGAAAACAGACGCCGTTTGCACATAACATTTTTTTATTGGTATTGTTTTCGCAGGAAATCCATCCATTGGCCAATATTTATCTGCTCATAAAGACTCTTTCAGTAATCCGCCAACCAACAGACGACTCGAGGAAGCGGTTGTCGGTGATTGGCCTGAGATGATGAAATTCAAAGCTTTATAACTTGGTAAATTTTAGTCTAGTCGAACCCAAAATCGAGTCTATTTTCCGACCCGGTTTTTGGATTTAAAAAAAACAACCGGTTTAAACCGGCGCAAAAAAATAACAAAAAAAAAACCAATTAGCCGAAACCAAAAAATCGGTTTCTGTTTAAAGCGGTAGGTTTTTCCCATCCCTAGTTGTGAATGATTTCTCGAAAGCTTAACAATTTGTATATACAGAACGGTAAGATACGAGGCACGGAAAAAAAGTTTTAATTTCTCTTTTGACGATGGCAACTATCAGTATGTTTACAAAACAAAACAGGTAGCCATGTTAGGAACAGTCATAAGCATAGTCTGCAAGTATATTCGTTCTGGTGTAAAAGAAATTTTTCTTAGAAAAAAAATGATATTGTGTACTTTTCCGTTAAACTCACACCATTTGACGCCTTTTCGCTTTTTCGTATACGAAGTATACAAAGAGAAAGTATTGTAATCGTCAAAAAATTCGAACTCGATATTTTGACGAATCTCCACGTTTTAGACCTCCCTGAGTCCGAAAAACACAGTTTTGGAATTATGTCTGTCTGTGAACACGATAACTCGAAAACTATTAGAGCTACGGGGATGAAATTTGATATGTGATCTTTACACATAATTTGTAGGTTTCTATCAAATTGTGGACAAAATCCGTCCCCGGGAAGTCTGCCTGTCTGTCTGTCTGCGGTCATGCGAACACTATAACTCAAAAACTTGAATAGCTAGACGGATAAAATTTGGAACACAATTTTATCATCATGAATGCAGGTCCGTATAAAATTTTGGGCCAAATCTGTCAAAGGGTTGGCTGTCTGTCGGTCTGTATAATTTGCTTTTGAAGAGAATCCGTTATCTCCACGCGCATGCGTACTAGAAGCAATCTTCTGGACATACGAAAGGGACAGAACGGAACGGAATTTCATTACGAAATAGCGAATTACTTCAATTTCTCCTTGAGCCGGTAAGAACGGAAAATAGGTACACATCGCTTTGAATTTGATTCTTTACCTACATATTTTTCAATCACTATAATGAAAAACCTTCTGATAGTCATTGGATTCTCGGAAACAGTAGGTTCGAATTTTTTTAGCCACGCGGGGGAAGGGGCAGCGGCACCTTTTTTGGGAAGTATACGAGAAAGTTTAGGGGAGAACACTCCCGCTGGTATGATGAAATTTTTGGAGTGCTGAATCGCCAACATAGCTTAATTGAGTTTTGGTCTTAAAGTTCACAATATTTCTTAAAATGTAATGAAACTTTCGATGAAATTATTCGAAAGAGATTAGTTAGAAATGAAGCAAATGGGTTTAGGCGAACCAGAGAACGTTTATATCAACGTCAAAATAGTTTAAATCAGCGAAGGGGAAATCGTATTATATTCACAAATTGAGACGAACATCATGGAGCTTATTATTGTCAACTAGAAAAGCACCCGTCATGGTTTGACGGGTGCAAACTGCCTCTTCATTCGAGAGATTTCTCTTCAAATTTGACGTGTTTAAATAGATATATATGCGAGAGAAATATTTAACATTGATTGAAAACAAATAAAATAAACATACGTTTTATGACAGGAAATATTGTTTTTAGTTACATAATATTTAAATATTTCTTTATTCAAAAAACCTCTTGGTAAACAACATTCCGTGTGAAGTATTTTTCGTTGTTTAATAATTTTTCTTGTACTTCAGATGTCTTTATGTAAATGTTAACGTGATTGGGAATTCTAGACCTTGAAAGTGCAACACAGAGCTGTTCATGTGAAAAGACAGGCTCATCGACGTAAATTTCAACATGATCGAAATTTTCCCCCTGCGATTTGTTGATAGTCATCGTGTAAGCTGGAATTAACGGGAACTGGCGGCGGTTGAGGACGAATGGCAGATTCACGTTACTGGTGGTTAATTTAATTCTTGGCAAGAAAACAACATCGCCACGATTGCATTCAGAAACAATTTGGCGTCCAAACTATATCACGCGCATGATATACCACTGACGTAATTTACTACTTTCTATTATAAAACGGAAATTAATTTGAAATATATGATTCATATAATTTAAAATTTCTCGGGAACTATTGATCATAGCGAGATAAATTTTATTTCAATCGATAGCAAATTTTATTTCACTATTTTAGAGCTATTCAATTTGAAATTAGAACGATAATTACTCTTTTAAATTTAAAATTACTGTAATTTATGTCCTCTAACAATGAAATAATGCTGTTTAACGTCTCGCAGTGCTATGGCGCGAGTTTTATTGTTGGTGACGTCAGAGCGTTACCGGAGAATCTGGGCTATTATATTAATAATATTGTATATTGGGTACTTTTCCGTTAAACTCACCCCATTTGGCGCCTTTTTTGTGAATTTCTTTTGGAGCTCTGAATCGCCAACTTCGCTTTATTGCCTTCTTGACTCACGCTGAATTCTTGGCGAGCTGAAGTGTCAGGAGCCAGAATACGCCAATATGGCCGGGAATACATGGTGTGTATATAACGGAGTGTAGATGCTCTGCTCGGGATGAGCTGGTATCGTGTAATCTTCAAATATTCTCAACTTTTTATAAAAATTTATAACTGTATAGCAAACATCGGACAAAATTATTCTACCAACTTACAAATAACAGTAAACCGTGTTAAACTTGTCCTGCCTAGACATCCAGGGACTTGTGAATGACAGTCGCTGCAATAGCTGGAGTACTGAGGCCGGAGTTCTAATGGCCATTACCGACCACGGCCCGACTCCTCCCGCAGGAGTTACGTACAGGGTGACAATTATTGAGCTATATGTAATAAAGAATAAAATTTTCGAAAATTACCGAGTTCAAAAAATTTATTTAAATTTTAAAAGTAACTACAGATATTCGGATTTAGTTTATGGCATGTTCGATATGCTTGCCATCAATGGCTATGACGTGGCGCAGACGAAGAGCAAAATTCTGCAAAAATCGCTGAAGTGTCGAGACATCGACACTACCAATTCTCTCGAATTTTTCAATCACATTTTTGATCGTTATAGCACTTGGACTGGTTGTCTTCAGCTTGTACTCGGTCGCAAATTTCCTTTGAGCAGCAATCGGGCTGTTATTGCTCGAATAGTAGGCCTTGACGATCGATATACGCTCAGAAACGCTGTAATTCGACGTAATGAACAACATAAGTAACGCATGCTCAAAAAAATCCCAATTATGCGCTGCATTCAACCGCCAAGTTTTAACTGAATCTCGCCAACGGTTCAAAAGTTATCAAGGTTTTTTCCATATAGATCAATAATTGTCACCCTGTACTATCACTGAAGGGAATGACATAAACCCACCATTATTGCAACCCCAGGAGAAGCGAGAACCCGCTAACTTATCCGGTGGCTTATCATCCTCGCACTCGTGGTGTCCCCCCGATGAAGTGACTTACTTACAAATAAAAGCATTCTAAATTCTTCTACATCTCTACTAATAATAAAGGAAAATATGTGTGTGTGTTGGCGCTCTACAGGTCAGACCGTTGGACCTAGAGCTACGAAATTTGGCACAAACATACTTTGGAGGATCGGAATGTGCACCTCGGAGCGCTTTTTCAGAAATTTTAATTAATTAAAAATTAAGCGAAATTTTGTCGTTTTTCCTTAATAACTTTCGAAAATATTAAAGCACAAAAATTATTTGTACACCATTTCAAAGTGCAAATAATTACCTTTCCAATGATATCAATTAAGTTGCCGTGCAATGTTTTCTAGAATAGCGTTTTTCCTTCCGAAACTATTACAGTACAAAAATCATTTTTATACCATTAGAAAGTACAAAACACTACCTTCCTAATGTAATCAATTAAGTTGCCGTACAATTTTTTTTCGAATTTTAATAAATTTTTAAAAATATTTTTTGGCATTATTTACAACAATAATTTTCATTGTTACAACGCAACTCAAGCCGTTCCCGTTGTTTAAACAAATATTTAATTGCATGTTTCTCTTTCATTGTTGCAATCTGAGATAATATCCATTATATTTTGCTTTCAAATTTTAGTTCATCCAAATTTTTGTGAAATCTGTAAACCAATCTCTCCGAAGTATTGCTTTGCTTACATTAAGAAATACATTTATTAAGCTGAATGGTGATGGTTGCTATGTTTTCATTCTTTTTTCCAGCATACTTTAATCCAGCTAACATGCCGCTGAATCATTTTAATGTTGAAATCAAATGCATATTTTAAAAGAGGAATAAGAAAGTGAAGACAGTGCCGACAATGTGAAATTAGGGGTTACATGACATGGTCAGTTATTTAACTCCATTAGGAACATTTATGTAGACAATGAACAGAAGAGGTCCAAGGTTACTTATAGAACATGTGTTAAATATCGCCACAATCTGAAGTTTAGAATTACGTTGTTAAGAGAACCATGAATGTAAAATGATGCAAGATTCAATTGAAATCATATTCCCGGCGAACAAGCTGGTCGCCTAAGGCGGCTAGTAATGAATAAACATAAAAAAGATTTATTTTTAGAAACAAAAAATTAATAAATTCACAATGCAAAAGAAAACTTACCTTAAAATAAGAATTTCTTCAAAAACACTTGATCGTTTTTATTTCAAAAAGGATTTGCCTATAATAGCAAAGAAGAGGAAAATATACGCAAATAAGTACATTAAAGCACGATTAGCATTATGATATTCGTTGGTGTACGCCAATGAAACCTCTCGTTGGATGACATGCAGGTTCGGTAGAAATCTCTAACTTTATGTTTTTTTATTCCTTTACACGAAATTTCTTAAGATCATTACTTGTTTTCTGCTGAATATATATTTTTTTGAAATATAAAACGCTTGGTAATATGATGAAGAAGAGGATAAGAAAAATATGTCCCATTTCGAAACTCATTCATGACTGTTGAAATTTTTCTTTCTCGTGTTTCATTATTGCTATTTCATTGTGTTTAATAAATTAAGATGTACTGGGAATTTTCATGTACATTTTGTAACTACAGTCGGACCTCTATTTAACGAACCTCTATTTTGCGAGTTTCTCTATTTTGCGAACTTTTTCTTGGAACCAAGAACATTCTGCGAATTTCTTCGCAAAATAACCTCCAAATAGCGAAGTGCATTCTCTATTTAACGAACTTTTTCTTGTGATTCAATATATTTTTTCTCCTTATTTCTCAAACTATTCCTGAACATTTCAAACTTATTCTTTCTTTTAACACATTTTATGATGATCAATGACCTTGAATATGGAGAATGTCAAAGCGGAAGTGCTTGAGAATCAAAGAAAGAAATTTAATTCTTCATGAGGTGGATAAAGGCGTGGAAAAAAAAGGATATTGCTTTAAAATTTGGTATTCCTCCAAACAGCTTATCAACCATAATAAAAAATTCGTGATGAGATACAAAATTATGATTCATCGAATTCTAGTTCGAAACGTTTAAAAGCATGTGTCTATGAAGATGTGGCAGTTTTGAAGTGGACAGTGTGAAAAATAAAAACAATACAGCAATGAATTGCGATGAAGACGAAGATGGAAATGATCATGATGCAGAAATCAACAAACCTTCGTATGATGAAATGCTAAAATTCATTAATTTTAATATAAAATTATTTTTTAATTGAAAATACAGTGTATTCCCGGACAATGTTTTGTTTTATTCTTGTTTTCCTGGCAGATTTCTTTTTGATGGTTAAAATATATAAAACAAATAGATATTAATTTACAAAATAAAGGTGTGATTAATTACTTTTTTAATAATAGTTAGTGTTTATGAATTTAAAATCTGTTTTGTGTAGTTTAAAGTATTTTAGAAGGTGAATCTCTATTTAACGAATTTTCCATATAACGAACTTTTTTTCGGGATTTAGCGACTTCGCTAAATAGAGGTCCGACTGTAATTTATTCCTGTTTCTAATAATATATTAACTACGAGACACTATCATTGGCATCAGTAAAAATATATGCAATTACCACTATTCTAAAGATCCTGTTTCCTTATAACAGCGTTAGAATCAGGCTTTCATGTACTATATGATTTTTAAGGGGATCTATGCCTGTTAAACCTCGAAAATTTTCGATTTTATGAAAAAAAACCAAATATTATTCCCCTGTCTTTTCGGAACAATTTAAAACAGTTCGCGTTAAAAAATTCCCATAATTATGAAAGATATGAAGGAAAATGTATCAGCTGTTCAACATAAACAATTAAAATTGCCATATTTTTAAAGCGCTGTATCTCAAAATGTGTTTTTTTTATGTTGCGCGCACGATATCTCAAGAACTATTGAATATTTTTACATAAAATTTGTACTGAATATGTATTGTGCTATGTTCTACAAATTGAACCACAGTTTTGTACATATTTTCACCAAAGAAGGGTAGGGGGGTAGAAATGTTGAAATGTTAACAATTTTTAACATTTTTATTTTAAATTGGTATATAAAATAAAAATTGAATTTAATGTTTACAAATTGAGGTTCAGTTTCTTAAACAGACTGTTTATATTATTTAGATATCCAAAATATTGTGTTTAGACCAAAATTTTATCCGTAATCATGCGCGCATGGTGACTATCTCATTTTTTCTCCAAAAATTACACCCATATTTATTACTCTCTCAAATAAATACATACCAATACGAATGTTTGTAAATGTGTGTACTATAAGAGAAAGAACAGATACTTTTCTGGAAAAAGAAAGTGAGTTTGTGAATTGCATTGTTTCAGAGATATAATGTATCAAATCTGACAGTTTTCCACCATTTTTTCGAGGTTTAAGAGTTGGATGTACCTTTAAAACTTTTCCTGACTTTTGCATCACCCGGTTTTTTTTATATAAAAGACAATAATATAATTAATTATAAGTGTATGAATAACGACGCAAGAAGCTACTTTCATCAATTGTGTTGAAACAAAAATTTTACAAAAGGCTTTGCCATCACCAAATGTATAAATTATCAAAGCATTTTGTTAAAATGAATCATTTTATTTCGGGATTAAAATCATTTTCAGCATTTTTATTGCGTTGCCATGGGAATAATAATTTAATTATGGAAAAGTGAATTTTACATCTTTTTAAAATTCTCGACTGAACTAGCTCCGGCATGAAACATATTCTACTCTAAAATTCTAAATAAAAGTTTTGTAATTTTTTTATTCAACTATATTTTTAAACTCATTTTCTTATCCTTCTGATGAAAATAAGTTCCAAGTATCAACCATTAATGAAATATTCTTTCAAAAATTTGGCAGTCACTAAATTTTTTAAAAACTCACCTCTAGTTATCCGGAACAAACTGAAAATGAACCACCAGGTATTAAATTCTCAATGTCACCAGTTTCCACAGAAGCGGCTGCTAGTTTGATGTGTTGATTCTCGCAGATTCCATTTAGTTTCGTTTCCGATACAGAATTCTTACACCTGGCGAGAAAAATCTGGCTTTATCAGGAAGGATTTCTCTTTCGAATAATCGGGTGTATCCTTACGAAACAGTTGATTCATCCTTCATAAAAATGCTTACATTGCATACAGACATATTTCTGAAATGCCTGAAAATTCAAAATTAACGTGTCATTTCGCAATCGTGTTCCTGCATTCTAAGATGCATAATACTTCCTTTATGACTCGCACAATTAAAATTTCTTTCGATTTAAATATCTGTTGGCTTATTTTCCAATAAGGCATTTGTCAGCTGTTTTCAAAGCAAGTCGAATCCAGGATTCGGGTCGGGGGGGGGGGGGGGGGGGGG
>BGPR01023164.1:1143-24549 GCA_013235015.1 Araneus ventricosus | reverse complement strand
GTTTTAATAATGTAAATTTTTGTATAGTGTATTAAGGTATTTTATTTGACTTCCTCAGATTCAATATTCTAGCTCTTCCATTTGACCTTCATCATTATGTTGATAGTTTTTGGAGCGTTTTAATAATACAAATTTTTGTATAGTGTATTAATGTATTTTATTTGACTTCCTCAGATTCAATATTCTAGCTCTTCCATTTGACCTTCATCACTATGTTTGATGATTTTTGGAGCGTTTTTATAATGTAATTTTTTTAAATTGTGTATTAAGGTATTTTATTTGACTTCCTCAGATTCAATATTCTATCTCTTACATTTGGTCTTCCTCACTATGTTTGATGATTTTTGGAGCGTTTTAATGATGTAATTTTTTTAAACTTTGTATTAAGGTATTTTATTTGACTTCCTCAGATTCAATATTCCAGCTGCTTCATTTGGTCTTCACCACTATGTTTGATGATTTTTGGAGCGTTTTAATAATGCAAATCTTTTTATTGTGTATTGAGGTATTTTATTTGACTTCCTCAGATTCAATACTTGAAATGCTTTTTGTATTATTCACATATTTTACTGCTGCAAGGATATTCACTACCTATGCTGTAAGTCAATGTCTGGCAAAGTACAGATTGGCCTTAAAATAACGTGAAGGATTCGGATCTCGATTGTAAAGAATCTGTTTAGCCAAATGTAACCAAATTTGGTCTGGATACTATTCCGTCAATGGGATTTCGATTTACAATAAAAAAGATAAGAAAAGAAGAAGAAAAAGAAAAATAGTCCTAGTTTTCTTCACCAACTGTTATATGGCGCTGTACACGTAATTGGCCAAGTCAATTAGACAAAAGAATTAAGGTAGAACCCCGGGAATCCTAACTAATTAGGGTTGACCTCTGTTCGGATTCCGGGTAATTCGGATTATCCAGGAAATTCGGTAAAATACTTTTGATACATAAAATGCAGTGTAATATTGACCCTGGATGCTCTATGAACGCGTACGGAAAGACCAGGCGGCGATTTGCACGGTGCAGTGGCAAACATGAGGGTAAAAAAGAAGATAACGGATTTTTTTCTTACTAATTAAAGTGCTGTATTCATTCTTAAAGACCAATTCAAATAAATTTGTTAAGTTGGGAGCAAACATTAGGTTTGTTTCTGATTCGTAATTATTATTTTTTCTTCATTTTTTAATAATTTTTTTTAGAAAATCAAAATACATGTTCGGATTTTCCAAAATTTCGGATTCCTGTGGTTCGGATTCCCAGGGTTCTACTGTACTAGCTGAATTAGTCTGCATATACTTATGCTTGTGATATATGTATATGCATGTGTGTGTGATAAAAATTTGTGATAGAACCTTTCAATACATTCACATAATTCTTATTATTTTCGAATTAATCTTTCCATTTAAATTCACTTTTAAAAACTTAACCAGAAAGCAATCGCTACAAATCTTGCAGAGTCGAATGATATTCTTGTACCATCACATCCTTCTACGTAAAACATTTTGAAATCAAGCTAGTTTTATCCCTTTACGCGTTGATTTCCATGGGGTTCATGTGATCACGCTTCTCTGAGGAATGAATACAGAATGTGCGAGAAAAATTTTGCTTCTAAAAATTAATAACAAAAATATGAAATAGTCAAATGAGATGCAGTCTGCTGCAGAAGATTGAAGAAATTGCAGTGCACCGTCCTGTGCCATCTTATAAATCAGTATCTACTACCGGACAGTGGGAATTCCTTTAAGAGGCTTGACTTGGGACCCAAAGGTCTCCTTTTCTAAACTACGCACTGCCACAGTGGTGACTACCGAAAGAAGTACGCGCAACACCTACTTTCAGTCCCACTACTAGATGGCAGCACCAAAAATCACATCAATTCCATTTTCTGCTACATTCACCAGATGGCAACACTACAACTCTACAGCAACGCAGCTCTCCCGATTCAAAGTCTATGATACATTTCATAGCACAAAGTCTGTGACGTAGTTCATAACACAGAGTCTATGACGCATTTCATAGCACAAAGCCTGCACGAGCCTGCGCACTAACTATAGGGGCAGCAATCTGCAATATGCACGCATCAGACGGTAGTGCATTTATCTCTTTCCTGATATTCAGATAATATAAAAAAAAGCTGGGGGTTGCTCCTGTAGAGCACCATACTGCGCCATCTTATTATGTGAAGTATATAAGTCAGTATCTACCTCCGGGAGAGGGGAATTCCTTTTGTCTAGTGGTTAAGATTCGAGACTCCGGATCCAAAGGCCAGGTTCAAAATAACGCACTGCCACAAAAATCTAACTGTTTTTTCTAGTATCAATAGTCTGAGGTAGATGGCGCTAATTACTTAGTAGCTGCAATTAGAAACGAAAATGGCGACCTCTCAGGAGAAAGCGCAGTGTGTATTGTGGTTAGCGGACAGAAAATCTCCGAAAACCGTGGGAAGAAAGTTTCGCCTGAGATACCATAGAAGTCCACCAAGTGTGTCTTCAATTTATGGATGGATGCAGGAGTTTAAAGACACAGTAAATGTTAAAAAACACTTGAGGGAAAATCGAGTATACACTGGACATTCTTCATGTTGCTAAAGAAGTAGAGATACACTGAATGTATTGTAAAGAAAAACTGTCAGATTTCTTCATTCCTTTTCCGCCGACTGCATTTCTCGCACACCTGCTCAGCGGTTCTTTCCAAAGAATGCTTCTGGTAAACTAGAACGCATCATTAAGAGGATTCGGAATGCCATTACATTGCACTACGACACACCCCTGACTCCAGAGATAAAAATCTCCGGCTTGAAGTTTGGATGCGTGTGGGTAGAAACTTTATTGAGGAAAAAAACATAGAATAATTTATTAATAAAATTACATAGAATAAGTCATTTACCTGCGCTGCGATGGTGTTCAGAATGCAGAGAAAAACTCTGAGTGGCCACCTGGCTTTGTAGGAGCGGTGGGACCACAACCGATGGGCTCCTGCTGTGACCCCCAGGGCAGCAAGATATCCGAAAGTAACACCTGAGATACATTTAACAAAC
The DNA here is from genome assembly GCA_013235015.1 of Araneus ventricosus. Classification (NCBI taxonomy): domain Eukaryota; kingdom Metazoa; phylum Arthropoda; class Arachnida; order Araneae; family Araneidae; genus Araneus; species Araneus ventricosus. The sequence goes on along the minus strand of BGPR01023164.1, from coordinate 21,511 downwards.
AGCATTTTAAAGCACTCTTTTATTAGTGCACTAACAGTACTCTCACGGCGTTGCTCGTGACACCCTGAATTTCAACAAATTTTAACGTAGGACTACGTTCCTCCCATTGGGGTCTGAGGAAGGAATTTGATTCACACGCCAAAACGCCACAGAACACGTTGTACGGGAGATCCTCTATATCTCGGTAACTACACATGTTACAAACATAACTATTGTCTTATTTTAGAGATAAAGGGTAACAACAGAAGTTACAAAAAAGAAATTGAAAATCAGAATTGTAGTTCAGCGACCATTGAGTCGCAAAGTTGGGCAAAAATACGCATGAATTGGTGACGCGATCCTCTGTATCTCGGTAACTACATACGTTAAAAACATAAATAATGTCTTATTTTAGAGATAAATGGTAACAACAGAAGTTACAAAAAAAAAAATGAAAATCGGAAATGTAGTTCAGCGACCACTGAGTCGCAAAGTTAGGCAAAATTACGCTTGAATTGGTGACGCGATCCTCTATATCTCGGTAAATACATATGTTAAAAACATAACTAATGTCTTAAATCTATATTTATAAAAGGCAATGTTTGTGTGTATATGTGCGTGCGTGTGTGCGATGTCCAGACGAATCTATCACACTTACATCCTTGACATTTGGCACACAGGTAGTCTTAATCGTGACTCATTGCACTTCGAAGCCGGAATTTTAAAATTTAATTTAGAAATTTTTTTATTTAATATTTGTGTTGTTTTGGTTGATTTTTCGAACTAATTTCTCAATAGAATGGTTTTGAATAATTGTACGAAGAAAATAGACACACCATCGAAAAGAGCACAAGATTTCCGTTCTAATGAAGTTAGTTTTGAATTTCTAACGTAATTTACTGAATTTTGAGAAATTTTTAAAAATAGTCAGTCTTTGCCATCGAAATTTTATTTTTGTTTTTAAATTTGCTGCGTCCGACGTTGTAATAACACTATTATTTTCAATTTTTTTCTGCTCATAACTGCAACGGTTCTGTCGGATTTAAAACAAGGACCGTTAAAATATATTTTCCCGATTTTTGTTAATTAATTTTTTCCTGGTCAGTTGAAAGATATTTTTATCTACCGAGCTCCCTCCCGAGACACTTCTGCGGAACGCTGCTGGCAATTCCATTGGCTGACGGGGAAGAGTGAATGTGGCGTCATGACCTTCAATTGAATGACTTCGATTATTACTTTCGGATTCGATTTCATATTTTGCTTGCTGTATAATAATCATTTTAACGTTGCAGTTTTTTAATATTGTTTAGGAATAACGTACTCTGTATTGCTTTTCTACAGTTCAAATGTTATTATCCCGAAGAAAAATAAGCGGGAAAATCAAATAATGTGTATCTTTTGTTTTGTTTTCAGAACTTTTTCATGTCATTGTGGGCGTTTTTTTTTTCTTTCATTTTGTTGAAGTCCTGATTCCACGGGCAACGCCGTGCGCGTACTGCTAGTATACTTATAAAAGACAATGTTTGTGCGTGTGTGCGATGTCCAAACAAATATATCGCGCATATAGCCTTGAAATTTGACACACAGATAGTTTTATTGGTGACTCAATGCACCTGGAAGCCGGAATTTTAAAATTGAATCTATAAATTTTTTTATTTGATATCTTGTGTTCTTTTGGGTAGTTTTTTCCGCTTATTTCTCAATAAAATTTGATTTTGATAATTGAAATAAGAAAAATAGATACACCATCGAAAAGAACAAACAACTTTCTTTCTTATGAAGTTGATTTTGAATTTCTAACGTAATTTACTGAATTTTGAGAAATTGTTGAAAAATAGTCACATTTATGTTAATTTTTCATTTGGATTTCTTAAAAGTATTGCATACGATGTTCTAATAACGCTATCAATTTCAATTCTCTTCATCTTATAACTTGAACGTTTCTCTAAATTAATTTTTACCTGATCAGTTCAAACAGTTTTTTTGCTAGCGAGTTTCGCAGCGAGACATTCACCGGAGCGACATTCTCCGTTCCCAGAATGCATTGCTGCAATTTGATTGGCTGGTGGCGAAGAACGCAGGGGACGTCATAACCTTTAACTGAATGACTCAATAATTATTTTCGGCAGTGTCTTAATATCTTTCTTCGTCTCGCATACTTCGCTTGCTGTCTAATAATGATTTTCAAGTTGCAATTTTTTAATATTCTTTTAGATTAACGTACTCGGTACTGTTTTCCTAAAAATCTATAATCTGTATCTTTTGTTTCCATTTTGTTAACAAAACTTTTTCATGTCATTGTGGGCGTTTTTTTTCATTTTGTTGAAGTCCTGATTTCACGAGCAACGCAACAAAAATTATTTTTGCACCACTTTTAAATGTAAAAAAAATAATACATGTGTGTAAAAATGTGCACTTTTTAGTGTTACCATCCATGGGATTTTTTCTTTAATTTTAATAAATATTCAAAATTAGCTTTAAACACATTTTGTATAGTTATATACCTTTAAAGCTGTTTAACTTTCTTTTGCTGCTTGCCTTAAATGTTTAAATTTCGATTCATATTTTATCACATCTAATTTTCCAATGCTTCCAGTTGGTTGTTCAAAGTCTTTTTAAGGTTTGTCTATAAGCCTGAGTTTATTGAATCTTTAGATCTTTATTTAATTCCAAAACTTTTGTCAATTTTTATTTCATGGATGAAATATTTCTTCACCCTGGCCTAAAATTGCATGTGTTATCTATCAGTTAAAGTTTGAAATTCCTTTATTCAAGAAAATTAAAAAGAAATAACAATATAGGAAATTTGATTGAAATAAAACACAACAGATATCCCTGGCGAATAAACTAGTCGCCAAAGGCGGCTAGTAAAATATAGATGAGAGCCACCGCGAATATGAACTACCTATACACTTTTTAATGTACAGTAATAAATTAGTAATTTTAATAATAGAAAAGAAGAGTTGTGTTGTAGTTTGTTTAGCACCAGAGCAATGTAAGTAACTTATAATTACAGTTATAATTAGCAAAATTTAATAAAGATATTAACTGTACATTAATTAGTCAAAAATTAATTAAAACTTAATTAAAAACTCTTAGTAATCTCTTTTACATTCTAAATTCTATTTTATGTGTTCTAAATATTAATTGTTGTAATTTTTTTATTGATGCAATCACTTGATGCTGTTGCGTTGTGCACGAAAAAAGGTGTATTGTTATCGTTTATTGTTTAAATCTTCTGTTTCTTATTTATACTTTTTACTTTTAATTTATATTTCTATTATTTATTTAACTTATAATGAATTACACTTTAAAGTAGTAAAGAAAACAGCTTAAAAAATTGTGTTGTCGGTCCATTTAAGGAAAATGGTTGCCTAGATTGGATCACTAATTCTTTAAGCTTTAAAACAAATTTATTTTTTGATTATGAAATTCACACCAGCACGAGATGTATGAACCAAAGTGTGATATTTTATGCACTGTATCAGATCCTATGTTTCCTCACTTATAGTGCGAAACTACGTAACCCCTTCTTTTTTACTTTCTCGTATACGATGTATACAAAGAGAAAGTATTGTAATCGTCAAAAAATTCGAATTCGAGATTTTTACGAATCTCCGCGTTTTAGACCTTCCTGAGTCCGAAAAACACAATTTTAGAATTATGTCTGTCTGTGTGTCTGTGAACACGTTAACTCAAAAATTATTAAAGCTACAGGGATGAAATTTGGTATGTGGTCTTCAGACATAATTCGTAGGTTTCTAACAAATTTCTGACAAAATCCGTCAGCAGGATGACTGCCTGTATGTCCGTGTTAATGTGAACGCGATAACTCACAAACTTAAATAGCTAGGAGGATAAAATTTGGTACACATTTTTATCATCAGGAATGTAGGTTTGTAACAAATCTCAGACCAAATCCGTCAAAGGGTTGACTGTCTGTCTGTATAATCGCATACTTTTGAACGCAATAACTTCTTTAAAAATTACTTTCAAGAATGAAATTTGGTATGTGGCCTTCTTACCTTAATGATAGATTTGTGTCCAATTTTTGTGTCAATCGGTTAAAAAAAAGGCGTTGAAATTGCAAATTTCTTTTTCTTTATCTTACACCCAGCTTCACGCCGGCTTCTAATTCCACTTCCGCGTTGGACGACCTTCAGAAATCGTGGTATGACGTTTGGCTTATTTTTTTCTCCACTGCGTTAGGGGTTCTTGTTCGTTTTACTGCCTTTTAGCTTATTTTTCTCTACATGTGTTAGGAGTATACGAGAAAGTTTAGGGTAGACCACTCTCGCTGGTTTCTCTTTGAACCAGCATCTGATGATTTAATTTTTTTGCTGGTCCCACTTCAATTTATGAGCGCGATTAGGGATAATAACTGAGTTTTGGAATATTCTTCTGGTTCAAACTTATTGATTCAAGCAATCCAATTTTGGCATCTGTTTGTGGTACAATCTAAGCATTAGACAAAAAATTAATTAATTAATTAAATTAAATAAAAAATCCCCTTAGCCTTATCTTTGAACTGTTTTAATAAAATGTTTGTGCTAAATCGTCAATCTTAATCAGTCGTGTATCTGGTGATATAATAAAATGTTTTGCTACTTACTTTAAAACAGGACAAGGACTGATAGTCTTTGGCTAAAATATCTAACTGATGATATCCAAATATATACTTGCCCTCTATCTGTAAACTCATAGCATTTTCTGTTACAACTGATATCATACATCACATTTACATCGATACAATATAATTAGGCCTACTTTAACGACCAAATATTTATTACAACTGAAATTTTGACACAGGTTCAATCTAAGCGCCTGTCCAAATTCGCCAATTTTACCCAATAATTAGAAAGTCCCTGTAAGTAATATTTACTATTAAATAAGATTATTTACCAAAGACAGTAGTTTTCCAGCTGGCTGATGTAAACGCTAAATAAAAACCATACAGCCCTGCCAAATGTAGATAAGCAAAGAGAATCACATTTCTCCAAACAATTTGTGTTTTGTATTCCTGTTTTTCAGATCCATTAGAGTGAACAGGTTCTTCCACAATTTTTGAGTTCGGTGCCATACTGAAAGATAAAGTGAACGCATTAAGATCTATGGCAAACATGGCATTTCAAATCTTAATCTTACACTATTTCAAAGACTTTAAAGTGAAAAAGATATCGTATTATAGCAGGTCAAACTTTCTACAAAAATGTCATTGAAAAGTCAAGAGTACAAAAACCGCAAGAATTTCAATATGAAATAATTAAACATAAATTTATTAATTAAAATCCTTACAAATCATTTCAAATCACAACGAAAATATTCTCAGAATAATTTTTAAACCACTAAGAAATTATTTTTATAAATTAGGGTTATGCTGTTTAATATTTTCCGTGAAATAATATTGAAACAAATTCTTTTTTAAAATCGAATTCGCAAAATAAATCTGAAATACGAAACAGTAAAAAAGTAAAACATTATTATTTTTGTGTAAACGTCTTGTCAAGAGGCTTATATATAAATATGGAATCTGCTATAGCTTGCAGAACTGCTTTAAATGAATCAAAATTACCTTATTTCAATTTCTAAATTACTTTTAATATCTTTTATATCAAGCTTTTGACACATTTTTAGTGTTTGAAAAATATTAAAATTCCTTTTATAAGGTGTTCCCAGTTGAAAAGGAGACTACAGTTATATGCAAAGAAATTTTAATAATAATATTCTAATTACAGTTCATGTGGAACAGTACAACTCTAAATAATCGCTATTGACATTGATCCCAGCGCGTAGGAAGGGAGTGGATGGCTTCAGTGTAGAAACTGCTGGGTCAGGCAAATACCCATTCTCGCCATCTTCTGATTCTCTGACAGATTCTTGGGCACCCACTGTGCACAAACTTTGCCATAACCAAGCTTCCTGTGGATTTTGTGATACACAGTTCCTTTGATTATCGACAGTTCAACAGCAATTACCCGTGTGGTGATCCTACGATTCTGTCTCGCCATCTTCTGATTCTCTGACAGATTCTTGGGCACCCACTGTGCACAAACGTTGCCATAACCAAGCTTCCTGTGGATTTTGTGATACACAGTTCCTTTGATTATCGACAGTTCAACAGCAATTACCCGTGTGGTGATCCTACGATTCTGCCGTATGAGATCATCCACAGCCGAAATCGTGGCACTGTTGGTCACAACGTGCGCCTGCCCAGAGCGTGGCAAGACCTTGATGTTTACGCGTCCCGCCTCATAACGTTGACACCACCGGAATATGGTGCACCGTGTGAAACGCTGCTCTCCGTACATCTCTTTCATCCTGCGATAAATTTATGAAGCATGCTCCCCTTCTGCGCGAAGAAATTGGAAAATTGCTCTTTGTGCTGATCTGGAGGAATCCTTCATGAAACGAACTGCTGAAACAACTCTCCAGAAATGAGGCTATTGATGCGAAGCCGTTAAATACGCAGGTGCAACTGGGAATACCACCACGCCATCTATCGGCTAGCACATTAACTCACTGGGATTTGATACAACGCCGATACAACTAAGGTCACCTTTTCATTTGGGCGCATATTATACATTTTAAATAAATAGCCGAAAACATGTAAAAAGTATTCATTTCATAAAATTTTCTTTTGAATTGTAATTGAAAAAACATGTGGGTCGATTACCGATTTTGTATGCACGGTTTTGGTACCGTTAGCCTCCTTGGACTCGCATCATCGCCAAAAAATTTGCGTTTGATGCATTAAGGGAATTGTCAGGCCAGGTCTAAGTTTCTGTGTTAAGTTAGCGGAGGAAACTTCACATTCACTCAAGAGAGTCGTTTTATTGTCAGCAGCATGAAACATAGTGGAATTTTTTGGACTGCCTGGACATTTTTACTTTCTCGTATACGAAGTATACAAAGAGAAAGTATTGTAATCTTCAAAAAATTCGAACTCGAGATTTTGACGAATCTGCAAATTTTAGACCTTCCTGAGTCCGAAAAACACATTTTTGTCATAATGTCTGTCTGTCTGTTAGCGCGATAACTCGATAACTATTAGAGCTAGAGCGATGAGATTTCGTATGTGATCTTTACACATAATTTGTACATTTCTGATAAATTTTAGACAATATCCGTCCTCGGACACTCTGTCTGTGTTCATGTGAGCACGATTACTTAAAAACTTAAATAGGTAGATAGATAAGAATTTTTGTTTCAATCGGTTAAAAAAAGGCGCTCAAATTGCATATTCAATTTTCTTACTTCGACGCAAGGCCATTTCGCGTATTGGAGAGCGCTTGGCGATATTCGTGACAATGATGCGCGTTAAGAGAAATAGTGGATAGTCATGGCATTTTGGGTTACAGAATGTTCGCATTTTTCATTTCCTCGGGGGGAGGAGAAACGACACCTTTTTGGGAAGTATACGAAAAAGTTTAGGAGAGACCACTCCCGCTCGTTTAATGTGCAGTGATGGAGGAGGAATTAAAAAGAAAAAAGAAGTGTAGTTTTGTAGTTTATTTATCTTCAGAACAATGTAATTAACATTTTATGGAATACAATTTAAATTAGGAAAAAAGCGGCTTAAAAAATTGGACCATCAATTTCTTTAAGCACAATTAAAGCAAAAATATTTTTTCTTTTGTTCTCAAATTCACACCAGCACACAATGCATAAACCCAAATATGACATTTTATGAACTGTTTCAATTCATTTTTCACCCCTTTTTTTCTTCAAAAAAGATATAAATTACATGAATTCTAGTTTTTACACTTTTCGATCCAACATTGGATAGCTTTAGAGTCCTTTTATTGCTTTAACGCAGGACTACGTTCCGCCCAATGGGGTCTCAGGAAGGAATTTGATTCACTCGCCACAAGAAACGTTGTATGGGAGATCCTCTACATCTCGGTAACTACATATGTTGAAAACATAACTTGTGTCTCATTTTAGAGATAAAGGGTAACAACAGAAGTAGCAAAAAAAAAATTGCTTAAATTTAAAAACTTACGGGAAACAAAAGAGTCACGCGAGTAAAGTAGTCCTACGCCTTTAACATCAGCGGCTGTTTGAATAGACAGCCTCTTGTCATTTTTTTTTGCTTTAACTTGTTTCCAATTCCAATTTCTGAGGACTACTAGCGGTAATAAACTGTTTTCTGAGCTAGTTCTGTATTTTACGATAATAACCCCATTAAATTTAGGCAATCGTTTGTGATCCAATCTAGGCAACATTTGAGCAAGAACAAAAAAAATCTAACCTTAATTTTAAACTATTTTCATAAAATAATTATAGTAAATTGTAGTCAAAAATTTCCTGTCTGATAATGCTTTTTGTCTTTTATAAAAATAACTAATTGCTAATAGTCAAATATGAACACTTGTTCTATAAATGTAACTACGTCACGCTTTCCCAAAAAATGATTTCGTACGCCACATCTACATCGTTGCAACATTATTTGCCTATTTTACGGCCCAAATATTCAATAGAATTGAAGTTCTGTTACCGGTCCTATCTAGGCATCAGTCCATATTCAGCATCTCTCCCCTATATAGAATGAATGCACAATATTTGCAATATCTGATGAATGCATCGCGACGGCTGACACATCTAAAGCCTGCCATTCACTTCACAAACAAAATGTAAATTTTGGAACGCGAGAAGGAAAAAGCGATAAAAATCTATGCAAATCAGCCAAATGGCTTGTGGTGGTTGGAATTCCGTCTGGACTGAAATCGGAACGAAAAATCAGAGGAACCCTGAAAGAGGCTAGCGAAAAGAACAATGCCTTGCGTAGACTGAAGCCTCGCTTCGAAGGCAGCATAAATTAAAATCTGCTGCCTGGGGATAATCTAAGAGGGATTGACAAGCAACTGTAGAGAGGGAAAGAAGATCGCTCCAATACCTTCGTTCAGAGTTAGCGTGCTTGTGAATGACGTGCCTGTATTTTCCAATTAAAATGGGCGGGAAAAAACCGCGCTTAGGACAAATGGCATGGCTATAGTTCAAGTGAGTGGCCGGCTTAATAAAAAAGCATACATACATACATTTTCTTTCATGATTCATCGATCCCCCATTGCGTGACTTTTAGTGCATGATTTAGATAACAGCAAATGAAAATTCCCCTATAGAGTTTATGGACAATATTGTTACAAACACGGAAAGTCGCTTCCCAGCAATGTGAGTCTTATGGTTGGGAAGAGAGTTTTACAGGGGAAAAGTATGGGATGACTAGCAGCAGCCGCGTCTGGTCCCCTGACCTTGGCGACAAACTTGACGACCATCTTGGCGATTTGGCGACGAAATATGGGATCTCAAAGGTGCTGGAATCTTCTCGATATCTCTATTAGGAGAGAAGATACGCTTGAATGTACTAGATCATTCCATGTGACGTCACGGCCTGCTGAGGAAACTATATAAGGAGAGCGCTTGGACGACGGGGTGTGTTGATCGACTGGGATCGCCTTGGAGCGCGAACGTCTTTGGAGTTCTATCCGCTGTGCGAGCTAGTAAGCTGGTGAGCCGAGCGCTATTGAAAGTGCTGTTATTGTCGTTATTTATTTGCTGATTGTTTGTGTTGCTAAATATCAAAGTGCTGAACTGTTATTACCTGTGAATTGTTGTCTGTTTACATTGCTGATCTGTGCAAGAACTATTGTTTCCTGTACCTGTGCTACGTGTTTTCCTGCATATTTGTAAATAAACCTTCATTCTCCATTATCCGACGTGTTGGACTGTTTACACCATACACTCACAGAAAGACTTTCGTAACAATATTCAACAAATTTCATTGGACGGCAACCCTTGCATTAATCATATCAGTCTTGGATTAAGGTATCCGACTGATTTAAAATTGTCGTTTTTGATGAAATTATAAAAAAATTTTGTGATTTAATTTTGTAGCCTGTTTAATCAGCTTTCTAAAACTGTCTCACTTTTTACTCTACGTGAATTACAAATGGAGTTACAGCTGTTTTATTACCGAACTGTAAGCATTATTTTATGTCGCATGTAAACTTTAAATGTGTTTTCTGAGAAATGATATTTTTGAGGAAAACTGTCGAACGTAACAATGATTTCTCAAAAGGTTATTCAAGTATTGATATGAAATTTTTTGAGATTGTTTTCTGTAATATGCTTGATGTTTTCCTCTAAAAACTAAGGTCAATTTTAAAATTAAGTATTAAATTTATGTGCTTAAATATAAACGAAAAGCATTTTTTATGAAAAATTGCCAGTTTAGTAACTATGTTCAGCTATATCTCAAAATTATTTTGAAGTACAAGAAATGTTTTAGAGCATAACACAGATAACTGTCATAAAAATGTACTCCTACAAGGATTTATGTATATTTAGAATATGATTTTGTTTATGGCTGTTAGCGTAAGGCAAATATTTTAGTCATTTTTCTTCAAATTTCTCAGTTTTTTCAAAAACAATATTATTTTGAAAGCCTAATTTTACAATATTTTCATAGTTTTAAAACGTATGCAGTTGAAAAATAAAATTAAAAAATATATATAATTTATTTTTCAAAAAAATGTCTCCGAACGCAGTCGGATACCTTAATATATGATAGGGTAACATAACACCAATCCATGACCCTGCAACCTTTATATAAAATACTAGCTACGTGACCCGGCGTTGCACGGGCTATCTCGAATAATGCGTCATTCCTTGACGGAGAGAAAAAGTGAGGTCATGTGACACATGCCCAACATTCTCTCCTAAATAAATAAGGAGAAAAGAGCGGTTCAATCATTTCGTCCGCGTAAAGGCTTCAAAATATACTTTTAAAAAATCGCAAAAATAATCTTTATTTTGTAAAATTACGATTCCGGAATTATTTTTTGTCTGACTTTAGTACGGAAGGAATGAGATAACCCAGCGTTGATCGGAATCCTTATTTTTTCATATGCCCACCTCCAGTTTATATGCACATGAAGCAACATACACTGAGTACATGAAATCTAAAAGTGAAACCTTATAGAAAACAATAGTTTTAGTAAAAACCCTATATGTGTGAGCGATTTAATTTTCCCTGTTTCTTTATATCAATTACCAAAACCCACACAAAACTCTATCCACATTGACTTGTTGCATTGTTCAGGTTTCCATATTGCAACAATGCATTTTTTTTATTTCTGTCAGCGTCACTTTTTTATTGTTGTTGTAGCAATGTTCTTTAAAGTAAACGACTTCAACAATAAAATAAATTTTGAATTGCGCTGTAACAATGAAAAGTATTGTTGTAAGTTAGTTTTTAATTAATATCTTTTTCACTAACTAAAATTTCGATATTTAAATGCCCGAAATGGATTCCTGGAATTATTCCCCATCTTTGGGTACTTTCCGCGCGCTTCTCCGTTCGGTGGTTCGTGAGAAGATAGAAGGACATACATACATACATACATACATACGTTTGTTTACCTTCGAATTTTAATAGAGTAGATAACCTTTAAGATTATTCAAGCAGTGTCGTGGACTTGAAGTGGAAGAAAAATATAACACCCCAAAGGGGTGATCTCTCTTAGATCTTACCGAAATCCTCTCACTGCTGCCTGATTATTAAACGCTACAAGTTTACAAATGTTATCAGGAGCATAACACCTGATCCTCGCTACGAATGCGCAGTATCTTTAACTTGATCATAGGTATTTTATTTCGCAACATTTGATTGTATTTCCGACAGTGTGTAACAGAGAAAATCAGTAACATTTGCGAAGGCTTTTATCAAGATTTATAAATGATTTAAAAAATGAGTGTAAGAAGCTTGATAACTGATAAAATATAATATAATTTCAATTTTTTTTAAAATTTCAAACAAACAGTTTGGAAAATCTTGTCTCAAGAAAAGAGGCTATGATTTGAAGTGCAGTCTCTATTAACAAAGTTTCCGATTATCCGAGGTTATTACTGTCCCAATAAGTTCGGATAATCGAGATTCTAGGGTAATATACACTTGTACCAGTATGTTGTAGAAAGGGATGGCGGTTATTTTAAAAAAACCCGTTTTTCGGTTAAACCGTTTTTTTTTTCACCTCCGGTTTAACCTGGCTGTTAAAACTGCTCAAAATAACCGGTTTTTGAAATTTTATTTTAGAAAAAACAACGTTTATGGTCAGAATTTATTATTATTAATAATATACAATAAATAAGTATTAATACAATAATTAATCAATGTAATAAATGATGATTATAAATAAGTAATTAATACAATATATAATGATAATAAATGAGTAATTATTGCAAAAAGTAAATATTACAGACAAAATATTTTATTAACATTGTTTTCACAAGAAATTAATTCATTGGCCAATATTTATCATATAATCTGCTCATAAAGACTCTTTCAGCAATGTGTTGATCCGTGAGTCGACACCTCTCATAGGGAACGACATCATTCAACGTAGAAACTAATCTTTCGGACGCCACAGAACTTTAAAGATAAATATTTGATGGCTACAGAAAACAGACGCCGTTTGCACATAACATTTTTTTATTGGTATTGTTTTCGCAGGAAATCCATCCATTGGCCAATATTTATCTGCTCATAAAGACTCTTTCAGTAATCCGCCAACCAACAGACGACTCGAGGAAGCGGTTGTCGGTGATTGGCCTGAGATGATGAAATTCAAAGCTTTATAACTTGGTAAATTTTAGTCTAGTCGAACCCAAAATCGAGTCTATTTTCCGACCCGGTTTTTGGATTTAAAAAAAACAACCGGTTTAAACCGGCGCAAAAAAATAACAAAAAAAAAACCAATTAGCCGAAACCAAAAAATCGGTTTCTGTTTAAAGCGGTAGGTTTTTCCCATCCCTAGTTGTGAATGATTTCTCGAAAGCTTAACAATTTGTATATACAGAACGGTAAGATACGAGGCACGGAAAAAAAGTTTTAATTTCTCTTTTGACGATGGCAACTATCAGTATGTTTACAAAACAAAACAGGTAGCCATGTTAGGAACAGTCATAAGCATAGTCTGCAAGTATATTCGTTCTGGTGTAAAAGAAATTTTTCTTAGAAAAAAAATGATATTGTGTACTTTTCCGTTAAACTCACACCATTTGACGCCTTTTCGCTTTTTCGTATACGAAGTATACAAAGAGAAAGTATTGTAATCGTCAAAAAATTCGAACTCGATATTTTGACGAATCTCCACGTTTTAGACCTCCCTGAGTCCGAAAAACACAGTTTTGGAATTATGTCTGTCTGTGAACACGATAACTCGAAAACTATTAGAGCTACGGGGATGAAATTTGATATGTGATCTTTACACATAATTTGTAGGTTTCTATCAAATTGTGGACAAAATCCGTCCCCGGGAAGTCTGCCTGTCTGTCTGTCTGCGGTCATGCGAACACTATAACTCAAAAACTTGAATAGCTAGACGGATAAAATTTGGAACACAATTTTATCATCATGAATGCAGGTCCGTATAAAATTTTGGGCCAAATCTGTCAAAGGGTTGGCTGTCTGTCGGTCTGTATAATTTGCTTTTGAAGAGAATCCGTTATCTCCACGCGCATGCGTACTAGAAGCAATCTTCTGGACATACGAAAGGGACAGAACGGAACGGAATTTCATTACGAAATAGCGAATTACTTCAATTTCTCCTTGAGCCGGTAAGAACGGAAAATAGGTACACATCGCTTTGAATTTGATTCTTTACCTACATATTTTTCAATCACTATAATGAAAAACCTTCTGATAGTCATTGGATTCTCGGAAACAGTAGGTTCGAATTTTTTTAGCCACGCGGGGGAAGGGGCAGCGGCACCTTTTTTGGGAAGTATACGAGAAAGTTTAGGGGAGAACACTCCCGCTGGTATGATGAAATTTTTGGAGTGCTGAATCGCCAACATAGCTTAATTGAGTTTTGGTCTTAAAGTTCACAATATTTCTTAAAATGTAATGAAACTTTCGATGAAATTATTCGAAAGAGATTAGTTAGAAATGAAGCAAATGGGTTTAGGCGAACCAGAGAACGTTTATATCAACGTCAAAATAGTTTAAATCAGCGAAGGGGAAATCGTATTATATTCACAAATTGAGACGAACATCATGGAGCTTATTATTGTCAACTAGAAAAGCACCCGTCATGGTTTGACGGGTGCAAACTGCCTCTTCATTCGAGAGATTTCTCTTCAAATTTGACGTGTTTAAATAGATATATATGCGAGAGAAATATTTAACATTGATTGAAAACAAATAAAATAAACATACGTTTTATGACAGGAAATATTGTTTTTAGTTACATAATATTTAAATATTTCTTTATTCAAAAAACCTCTTGGTAAACAACATTCCGTGTGAAGTATTTTTCGTTGTTTAATAATTTTTCTTGTACTTCAGATGTCTTTATGTAAATGTTAACGTGATTGGGAATTCTAGACCTTGAAAGTGCAACACAGAGCTGTTCATGTGAAAAGACAGGCTCATCGACGTAAATTTCAACATGATCGAAATTTTCCCCCTGCGATTTGTTGATAGTCATCGTGTAAGCTGGAATTAACGGGAACTGGCGGCGGTTGAGGACGAATGGCAGATTCACGTTACTGGTGGTTAATTTAATTCTTGGCAAGAAAACAACATCGCCACGATTGCATTCAGAAACAATTTGGCGTCCAAACTATATCACGCGCATGATATACCACTGACGTAATTTACTACTTTCTATTATAAAACGGAAATTAATTTGAAATATATGATTCATATAATTTAAAATTTCTCGGGAACTATTGATCATAGCGAGATAAATTTTATTTCAATCGATAGCAAATTTTATTTCACTATTTTAGAGCTATTCAATTTGAAATTAGAACGATAATTACTCTTTTAAATTTAAAATTACTGTAATTTATGTCCTCTAACAATGAAATAATGCTGTTTAACGTCTCGCAGTGCTATGGCGCGAGTTTTATTGTTGGTGACGTCAGAGCGTTACCGGAGAATCTGGGCTATTATATTAATAATATTGTATATTGGGTACTTTTCCGTTAAACTCACCCCATTTGGCGCCTTTTTTGTGAATTTCTTTTGGAGCTCTGAATCGCCAACTTCGCTTTATTGCCTTCTTGACTCACGCTGAATTCTTGGCGAGCTGAAGTGTCAGGAGCCAGAATACGCCAATATGGCCGGGAATACATGGTGTGTATATAACGGAGTGTAGATGCTCTGCTCGGGATGAGCTGGTATCGTGTAATCTTCAAATATTCTCAACTTTTTATAAAAATTTATAACTGTATAGCAAACATCGGACAAAATTATTCTACCAACTTACAAATAACAGTAAACCGTGTTAAACTTGTCCTGCCTAGACATCCAGGGACTTGTGAATGACAGTCGCTGCAATAGCTGGAGTACTGAGGCCGGAGTTCTAATGGCCATTACCGACCACGGCCCGACTCCTCCCGCAGGAGTTACGTACAGGGTGACAATTATTGAGCTATATGTAATAAAGAATAAAATTTTCGAAAATTACCGAGTTCAAAAAATTTATTTAAATTTTAAAAGTAACTACAGATATTCGGATTTAGTTTATGGCATGTTCGATATGCTTGCCATCAATGGCTATGACGTGGCGCAGACGAAGAGCAAAATTCTGCAAAAATCGCTGAAGTGTCGAGACATCGACACTACCAATTCTCTCGAATTTTTCAATCACATTTTTGATCGTTATAGCACTTGGACTGGTTGTCTTCAGCTTGTACTCGGTCGCAAATTTCCTTTGAGCAGCAATCGGGCTGTTATTGCTCGAATAGTAGGCCTTGACGATCGATATACGCTCAGAAACGCTGTAATTCGACGTAATGAACAACATAAGTAACGCATGCTCAAAAAAATCCCAATTATGCGCTGCATTCAACCGCCAAGTTTTAACTGAATCTCGCCAACGGTTCAAAAGTTATCAAGGTTTTTTCCATATAGATCAATAATTGTCACCCTGTACTATCACTGAAGGGAATGACATAAACCCACCATTATTGCAACCCCAGGAGAAGCGAGAACCCGCTAACTTATCCGGTGGCTTATCATCCTCGCACTCGTGGTGTCCCCCCGATGAAGTGACTTACTTACAAATAAAAGCATTCTAAATTCTTCTACATCTCTACTAATAATAAAGGAAAATATGTGTGTGTGTTGGCGCTCTACAGGTCAGACCGTTGGACCTAGAGCTACGAAATTTGGCACAAACATACTTTGGAGGATCGGAATGTGCACCTCGGAGCGCTTTTTCAGAAATTTTAATTAATTAAAAATTAAGCGAAATTTTGTCGTTTTTCCTTAATAACTTTCGAAAATATTAAAGCACAAAAATTATTTGTACACCATTTCAAAGTGCAAATAATTACCTTTCCAATGATATCAATTAAGTTGCCGTGCAATGTTTTCTAGAATAGCGTTTTTCCTTCCGAAACTATTACAGTACAAAAATCATTTTTATACCATTAGAAAGTACAAAACACTACCTTCCTAATGTAATCAATTAAGTTGCCGTACAATTTTTTTTCGAATCTTAATAAATTTTTAAAAATATTTTTTGGCATTATTTACAACAATAATTTTCATTGTTACAACGCAACTCAAGCCGTTTTCGTTGTTTAAACAAATATTTAATTTCATGTTTTTCTTTTATTGTTGCAATCTGAGATAATATCCATTATATTTTGCTTTCAAATTTTAGTTCATCCAAATTTTTGTGAAATCTGTAAACCAATCTCTCCGAAGTATTGCTTTGCTTACATTAAGAAATACATTTATTAAGCTGAATGGTGATGGTTGCTATGTTTTCATTCTTTTTTCCAGCATACTTTAATCCAGCTAACATGCCGCTGAATCATTTTAATGTTGAAATCAAATGCATATTTTAAAAGAGGAATAAGAAAGTGAAGACAGTGCCGACAATGTGAAATTAGGGGTTACATGACATGGTCAGTTATTTAACTCCATTAGGAACATTTATGTAGACAATGAACAGAAGAGGTCCAAGGTTACTTATAGAACATGTGTTAAATATCGCCACAATCTGAAGTTTAGAATTACGTTGTTAAGAGAACCATGAATGTAAAATGATGCAAGATTCAATTGAAATCATATTCCCGGCGAACAAGCTGGTCGCCTAAGGCGGCTAGTAATGAATAAACATAAAAAAGATTTATTTTTAGAAACAAAAAATTAATAAATTCACAATGCAAAAGAAAACTTACCTTAAAATAAGAATTTCTTCAAAAACACTTGATCGTTTTTATTTCAAAAAGGATTTGCCTATAATAGCAAAGAAGAGGAAAATATACGCAAATAAGTACATTAAAGCACGATTAGCATTATGATATTCGTTGGTGTACGCCAATGAAACCTCTCGTTGGATGACATGCAGGTTCGGTAGAAATCTCTAACTTTATGTTTTTTTATTCCTTTACACGAAATTTCTTAAGATCATTACTTGTTTTCTGCTGAATATATATTTTTTTGAAATATAAAACGCTTGGTAATATGATGAAGAAGAGGATAAGAAAAATATGTCCCATTTCGAAACTCATTCATGACTGTTGAAATTTTTCTTTCTCGTGTTTCATTATTGCTATTTCATTGTGTTTAATAAATTAAGATGTACTGGGAATTTTCATGTACATTTTGTAACTACAGTCGGACCTCTATTTAACGAACCTCTATTTTGCGAGTTTCTCTATTTTGCGAACTTTTTCTTGGAACCAAGAACATTCTGCGAATTTCTTCGCAAAATAACCTCCAAATAGCGAAGTGCATTCTCTATTTAACGAACTTTTTCTTGTGATTCAATATATTTTTTCTCCTTATTTCTCAAACTATTCCTGAACATTTCAAACTTATTCTTTCTTTTAACACATTTTATGATGATCAATGACCTTGAATATGGAGAATGTCAAAGCGGAAGTGCTTGAGAATCAAAGAAAGAAATTTAATTCTTCATGAGGTGGATAAAGGCGTGGAAAAAAAAGGATATTGCTTTAAAATTTGGTATTCCTCCAAACAGCTTATCAACCATAATAAAAAATTCGTGATGAGATACAAAATTATGATTCATCGAATTCTAGTTCGAAACGTTTAAAAGCATGTGTCTATGAAGATGTGGCAGTTTTGAAGTGGACAGTGTGAAAAATAAAAACAATACAGCAATGAATTGCGATGAAGACGAAGATGGAAATGATCATGATGCAGAAATCAACAAACCTTCGTATGATGAAATGCTAAAATTCATTAATTTTAATATAAAATTATTTTTTAATTGAAAATACAGTGTATTCCCGGACAATGTTTTGTTTTATTCTTGTTTTCCTGGCAGATTTCTTTTTGATGGTTAAAATATATAAAACAAATAGATATTAATTTACAAAATAAAGGTGTGATTAATTACTTTTTTAATAATAGTTAGTGTTTATGAATTTAAAATCTGTTTTGTGTAGTTTAAAGTATTTTAGAAGGTGAATCTCTATTTAACGAATTTTCCATATAACGAACTTTTTTTCGGGATTTAGCGACTTCGCTAAATAGAGGTCCGACTGTAATTTATTCCTGTTTCTAATAATATATTAACTACGAGACACTATCATTGGCATCAGTAAAAATATATGCAATTACCACTATTCTAAAGATCCTGTTTCCTTATAACAGCGTTAGAATCAGGCTTTCATGTACTATATGATTTTTAAGGGGATCTATGCCTGTTAAACCTCGAAAATTTTCGATTTTATGAAAAAAAACCAAATATTATTCCCCTGTCTTTTCGGAACAATTTAAAACAGTTCGCGTTAAAAAATTCCCATAATTATGAAAGATATGAAGGAAAATGTATCAGCTGTTCAACATAAACAATTAAAATTGCCATATTTTTAAAGCGCTGTATCTCAAAATGTGTTTTTTTTATGTTGCGCGCACGATATCTCAAGAACTATTGAATATTTTTACATAAAATTTGTACTGAATATGTATTGTGCTATGTTCTACAAATTGAACCACAGTTTTGTACATATTTTCACCAAAGAAGGGTAGGGGGGTAGAAATGTTGAAATGTTAACAATTTTTAACATTTTTATTTTAAATTGGTATATAAAATAAAAATTGAATTTAATGTTTACAAATTGAGGTTCAGTTTCTTAAACAGACTGTTTATATTATTTAGATATCCAAAATATTGTGTTTAGACCAAAATTTTATCCGTAATCATGCGCGCATGGTGACTATCTCATTTTTTCTCCAAAAATTACACCCATATTTATTACTCTCTCAAATAAATACATACCAATACGAATGTTTGTAAATGTGTGTACTATAAGAGAAAGAACAGATACTTTTCTGGAAAAAGAAAGTGAGTTTGTGAATTGCATTGTTTCAGAGATATAATGTATCAAATCTGACAGTTTTCCACCATTTTTTCGAGGTTTAAGAGTTGGATGTACCTTTAAAACTTTTCCTGACTTTTGCATCACCCGGTTTTTTTTATATAAAAGACAATAATATAATTAATTATAAGTGTATGAATAACGACGCAAGAAGCTACTTTCATCAATTGTGTTGAAACAAAAATTTTACAAAAGGCTTTGCCATCACCAAATGTATAAATTATCAAAGCATTTTGTTAAAATGAATCATTTTATTTCGGGATTAAAATCATTTTCAGCATTTTTATTGCGTTGCCATGGGAATAATAATTTAATTATGGAAAAGTGAATTTTACATCTTTTTAAAATTCTCGACTGAACTAGCTCCGGCATGAAACATATTCTACTCTAAAATTCTAAATAAAAGTTTTGTAATTTTTTTATTCAACTATATTTTTAAACTCATTTTCTTATCCTTCTGATGAAAATAAGTTCCAAGTATCAACCATTAATGAAATATTCTTTCAAAAATTTGGCAGTCACTAAATTTTTTAAAAACTCACCTCTAGTTATCCGGAACAAACTGAAAATGAACCACCAGGTATTAAATTCTCAATGTCACCAGTTTCCACAGAAGCGGCTGCTAGTTTGATGTGTTGATTCTCGCAGATTCCATTTAGTTTCGTTTCCGATACAGAATTCTTACACCTGGCGAGAAAAATCTGGCTTTATCAGGAAGGATTTCTCTTTCGAATAATCGGGTGTATCCTTACGAAACAGTTGATTCATCCTTCATAAAAATGCTTACATTGCATACAGACATATTTCTGAAATGCCTGAAAATTCAAAATTAACGTGTCATTTCGCAATCGTGTTCCTGCATTCTAAGATGCATAATACTTCCTTTATGACTCGCACAATTAAAATTTCTTTCGATTTAAATATCTGTTGGCTTATTTTCCAATAAGGCATTTGTCAGCTGTTTTCAAAGCAAGTCGAATCCAGGATTCGGGTCGGGGGGGGGGGGGGGGGGGGG
>BGPR01023163.1:6270-24550 GCA_013235015.1 Araneus ventricosus | reverse complement strand
GGTGGCCTAGTGATAGGGTCCCGGCATTTGGCCGGAGGGGAAGAGAACCTACGAGCAGCAGCAGGTGGACGCAAGCCCCACTCGCATTTATTTTTTTAAAAAATTCACGTATACACACTATACACCCCGGAACATGGGTGGAAATTAAATACATATAAACATATATAAAAGTTTCAAATTACAAGGGCTCACTCGCCAATGGGGCAATACAAACAGCAGCATATGGAGTGAAACTTATTTACCAATAGAAATTTACCATGGTCGGGGAGAAACAAACAATGCATTCCTAATTTTAATTACCAATGGTATTCCACCCATGCTGGTGTGGTGCGGAAGTTTGGAAAGGGTTTGCCGGCCAGCTCAGGTGTGTCCTCGTTATCTGACCTTGGTTCAACATTACGAGGTCCCTCCCAAAATAGCCCTCCTGTTGCTTCAAAACGGGACGTTAATATAACTAAACTGAACTAAAGCAGAAAAATTTCATCCGCGAAGATGTCTTATGCGACTAAATTTTGCGTTTTCGTGAATAAGGTTCCACTGGTAAGCCAAATTTCTTGGTACCTTTAAACCATGTTCCTTCTTTGCAGAATAGTATATTCAGTTCATACATACAAATGTGGATCGGAACAGCAATTACACGTTCACTTAAAGCGCGTCAAAATAATAAGCCATTCATTTTCAAAAGTCATCTGTAGCAGTTTCACTATTTATTCAAAGTATACCAAACAGCGTAGCGACGGGGGTTATAGAGGCCCCAGGCGCCAGTCTTTGGAGTTGCCTTAATGCGTTCATTTCACTTTTTAAGGCCAAATATGATAAAAAGTCGAAATAATAATATCATTCTCCAGTCGTCATCAGAAGTTTACACTTTCTAAACCTCTGGTGACGACTGGAGTGGATGGGGGCGCAAAAAATCATTGTGTTTCGGGCGCTATTGACTCTCTCTAGGCCACTGAGTCCAAGTTTCTAGCTTCTGAATATGAAAAGACATTGAAACGAACTGCGACAAACATTATTGACCTTTAAAATCACTTTTTGGGTTTGTTGGCCAGCGTTTATAAGTTTCACATTCAAATTTGAAGAAATATCATTGCTAAATTCCTATAAGATTTTTTAAATATATAATTCACTTTTCTTCGTCGTGCTATGCATTATGAACAAAGGTTTCAATTCTTGCATCGTTTTTCTGCCAATGTATATATATCTTATTCTTCCGTAGATTACAGACGAGCTCCTTACCGATACAGATGCTGCTCTAGCCAAAGCCCTTGATGCCATAGCTTCGGGTGAAAAGATTTTAGAAGATGCCAAAGATACGCTGGATACATTGAGAGGTATTTTGACTACGTACTTTTGCATTGTGGCTTACAATGATGAAGGCGCTCCCCTATATTTTTTTCAACAATATATATATATGTAGGAAAGGTGTCTAGGGATAAAGGTTCTAATTTGATGCAAACAAAGAGAGAGTTAAATCAACTAATTTTGATATTTTTCTGAAACACAATTAAAACATTTAACTATTTACAAAAGGGGTTAAAACACAAACATAAGGAGCAAGTTCACCTCCGAGATAGCACCAGTTAATCTATAATTTACTTTTCGCTCTAGAAAACGGAGGAGTTTCCAAATTATACCCATCGGCTTGGTGAACAACATCGAACTGATTTAATTTCGCCGCGCGACGTGACGTCACTTTTCGCCATAAAACAGACGATTTTATTATGTGCCATCTCTACAATTTTAAATGAACAGTACCAGTTAGTTTCTTGCTAAGTCGTATTATCCTGGGTATCACTGACCCCAGTGATTTGTATATATAACATGGCACACATATAGGCCATTAATAATCTTTCAAAATTAATACAGTTAAAAGATAAAAATTTCATTATAACATTTAAGCATGAAAGTAAAAAGTTTACAATTCTCACAGTTGTGAAATATTGATAATAAAGAAAAGCAGAACACTTCTTTATATTAATCGTGTTCTAGCAGCAAAACAGGTTTCTTGTGTTAAAAAAAACATATATTTATCCCAGAGTAAAATTTCATTAGGATCAGTAGATGAATCTCGTTAGCTTAGGACCGCCAAGTGATTACCTACTTTTCAAGTCATACTTACTTGTGTTTTAATTTTAACTATTCTATATGGTCCCAAAACCCAGGCCTTAATTTCAAACCCGTCCCAAATTGTGTTCCTCTGGACGACCAGCCTTTAAGTCACCTCTCTAGTAAATTCAGGGCATTCCTGCATTCTATCGCAGGTTCTTTTTTATTCTCCGCCTGTATCTTCTGGATATTTTTCTTGCATCTTGTCGTAGTTCACCCTCTCTGTTCTTGCAGTTCTTCCATCATTCTTCCAATAGTAGATCTCAGATGAAGGTCCTCCTTATTTCTATGGTGACACCAATTAACACCCAAACGGAGACCACTTAGTACTACGATTGAATGTACTATTTAGAATTCTTTGCTGGGTTCATTGAACTTGAACCACTTGGTTGAGTCTGCAATTGATGGGTTTGGTCAAATGGAATAAGAGTTTGTATTCTTCCTCGACTTGGCCATTTCAAGTACCTGGTAATGGAAAATGCTGATGTTTTCATTTAGTACAATAATCTCCAAATGCTTTAGAGTGGTTATATTCTGTCTGTTGATATTCTTTGGACACTGAAAGTCTTTGTTGTAATTTTGGGTTTATCCAAAGAATTCTCTGCGGCAGATTTAACGGGATAAAGCTGGCACTTTGGTGAAAGACCCACTATTGTGAGATATGTTGGTATTTTTTGCTTGCAGAAGGCAAAGGTCCGATGAAATCAACGTGATAAGTACTTAACAAGTACATCTTTAGAATGTTGAGAAATCCATCTTCTTTCCGCTCTTTGTTGGTCAAAATGTATGTACACAGTTGACAATTACATTTTGTACTTGTTTACTCAAATTAGGCATGAAGAATCTCCCTGCTTGACAACTCTTCCGTTTTGGCAGCGGAGAAATGTCCTTTCTCATGAGCTACTTTTTTATTAGTTTCAGTTTTATTATCTCTGCGCTGTTCATTAATTCAAGCACCATCAACATATTTGTAGAGTATTTCCTGTTTTATCGAAAAAGTCTGAATCGCTGTTTGAGATTCAATCATTGATCTTAAACTCATGTGTATCTACATCTTCTTGTTGTGCCCTTTTTAACCTTTGCGGTTAGAGTATCGCTCGTAATTATGTATGACCGGATACCTACTACATGTCCATGCTTGCATCTGCTGGCCGGAACGATGGACAATTTCATAATCAAACTCTTCCAACAGTAATGCCCGTATCCCCTGCTATACGGAGTAATCAAATCCTTTTGTCCATAATAGTCCTTTATGCTACTGAATGTCCAACGTTATGATTTTGAATGATTCCCATTAGGTAGGTGCGAAATTTCCTTAAAGCGTTTACAAATAAAGAGAACTTCCAAGTTCATAGCTGATGGATTTCTCTCTTCTCCTCCCTTCCTTGTATATAGTTTTCTTAGACATGTATTGAATAGATGCAATTTTTCCATCTTCCGCTTCTTGAGTAGGATTCTGTCTGCACCCTTTTGCTGGCTTTGCGTCCGTGTGCACTCCGGTTGTTTTTCCTTGCTGGAAAATGCTTAATACTGGAATTTTCAGTTAATTCCTTGAGTTTTTCAAACGCTCCATTTGAGGTTGTTCAAAAAGACAAATGGATTCGTTCTAAATTAGATCACTCAGAGGTTTTGCTATTTTAGAGTACGCTGGAATGAATTGAAAATAGCCAGAGTCTAAAAAAGCTTTGTACTTGTTGCGACTGTTTTGTTGGTACTGGGAACTTCTTGGATAGCTATTGTTTCTTTGCAACTGAAGGGCGTAATTGTTCCGTTTTCACCAACGTGACCCAAAATTCCACCTTTCTTCTCCAGGAATTGACATTTCAAATTTGGATCTCCAAACCGTATTTTGAGGCGACTTCAAATACTTTCTCAAGTTTTTTTCTATACCTCTCATCTTCTATCTTAGCTGGAATGATCAAATCGTCCATATAAATTATTATGGATGCCTTTACGCATGAGTTCTCTGAAGATGCTATACATATCTTTGGAATACACTTGGCTTGTACTGAGGCCAAAAGGTACCTTTTATTAAATTCGAACTGCCCGTCAAGTACAACGAAGAAGCGTAAATGTTTGGTAGTTCCGCTGACTTTGACATGGAAAACCATTTTCAAGTCTAGCGGAATACACTTTTTAGCATCTTGAGCTATCCAATACACTTTCTCTATCAGTGGCAATGTAAAACGATCTTTTGACTAGTTTTCGGTTCAGTTCCCATAGGCCTAACGCATAATCTGGCGGTACCGTCTTTCTTAACTAACACGATTGACTGTATATTCAGATGAGCTTTGTCCTCTACAATCTTCTTTATCCAAATCCATTCGTCACTTGTTTATTGACTACCAATTTCTGAAATGACAAACGGCGTGCTGGTTGGTAAACTTGGCATCTCATTCTTCTATGGAGTAATTCTCATGGACACATTGTCGCTCGGTCTTCTTCTTAGGTGGTATAGCTGTTGATTAGCTCCAGAAAGTTCTTTTCTTATTCGTGGATTGGTACATGCTTAACTTCAATTTCTCGTCCCTCGATTCTGTTTGCAAACCTGTGCATGCATAAACTAAACATTATCTTCATGTTTACGAAAAAATAAACACCTTTTTATCGAAGCCAACAAAAGCCCAAGCTGCAAAATGTCCGATCCTATCAATGTTTGAAATCTAAATACGGCGTAGGAACAACATGCCAAGTTACGGAATATTTCTCTCCGTCTAATTCGATTTCGTTGAACGATCCTTCGTTTTGACCTCGTACTTCCCTAATCCAGATAACACGACAATGTCCCTTGAGAGCTTTGATTGTTCGATGATTCCTTTCATTACATCTTCACGAATGAGAGCGTAACTGTCCGCTGCAGTCGATGAGAGCTTCCAAAAGTCTTATTTACTATGGTTATTTTTCTGGTCTTAATTCTTTCTTTAGAAATCTGAGAACAGATTTTGTACCGGAGAGCTTGAAGATTTATTATTTTTCGAATCTTGCGGCGCTTCGTACAATCTACGGCATAGTGACCTGGTCCTTTGCAGTAGCTAATGTTAATTACTTAATTTTTTTTATCGTAAACAGTTCTCTTCGGTTGAAAGTATTTCTTCTCATTCCTATTATTTCCAAGATGGAAATGTTCTTGTCCTCGAAAATACTGGTGATTATTGCTCGATCCCTTAGCGAATGACTGAACTGCTTTGGTTTTATAGTTCTCGGACGTCTTCATAATCTTCAAATTTCTTCAGTTCAATCTGGTGAGTTAATAGTAGACCACTGTCCAAAAATGTTCCCTGAAGATCATACGGCGCTTCTTTTTCCTTCATTTGATCGGCTATGATTAACTCCTCGCAGTTGGTCGTAAGTGTTGACTTTAGTTTAAAGTCCATCCATCGAAATACGTCTGCAATTGTGTTGAAAATCTTGCCATGTTTTTTCATCATCCTTTGGTGAAACAAAAATAGCTATGAAATCTTTTCCGGGATAATTTAAATCTTTGCAATATAAAATCCTTTACATGATCGTAATCATTACACTTATCCGCTGCCTCTTTAAGTGACAGATGGGCAATTTCAATGGGTATTAACCCTATAAGTTTTGAACCCAATCTTTTTTTGCAAGAAGGTTAGTCTGCATGACGTTCAAATAAGGTGAGATTCAAACTGATATCTTCCTGCATATTAAACTTATGAAAGTTTCCGTGAATCGGTTTGATGGTGTTTGAACGTTTTCGGCGCTATTCGAATATTGGCAATCCGTTGGGCTCAGGCCTGTAATTTCCTCTCCACCTGCACCTTCGCTCTTCTTTTTTTTTTTCCGTATCTTCTTTCTCAGCTTTTCTTCCTTTTGTATCGTGTTCCTCCACAATGCCATCAAGCATCTTTCTTAGCATCGTCTTCGACGTAATCTGCTAGCTTTTACGATCAGTCTTTAACTCTGTTTAGGGGTGAAACTCGTCAAAAAAAGTAAGATTCCAAATCTGCGGCGAGTACACAACTCTCTTCCTTCTCGCGAGTAAAAAATGCCATTTTTAAAATTTAGAGTGGCGGACTCAGAGAACAGTTTTAATTTTACACAGTTAAAAATTAGTTAAATTTAATTAAAGTTTTAATTTACACAAATAAAATTTCAAAACCCAATTCCAATTGACAAAACTATTCAAATGGGACGTGCAAAAGTTTATCCAATCAAGGCAGGCGATGGAATTTAAATAAGATGCAATCATCAGTGATAAACACCATGAAACAAAAAATAAACTTTGAAAAATTCCTGAACCTGAATAACATTTGCCAAATAGCTCAATATTACCTATCAATATCAATTTATTTTTTATCGAAAAGACAATGCGTTCTTTTCCTCAAAGTATCAAGAATAGATAACCAAGCGTACCCCTGAAAGTATTCGTGAGTTAATCTGAAACAAAAGTACAACATATCTTTGCCTGAAATCAAGCTAACGATCGTACAATATCAATTTATTTTTTTATCGAAAAAGACAATGCGTTCTTTCTCTCAAAACATCAAGAATAGATAACCAAGCAAAAAAATTCTGAGTATTCGTGAGTTAATCTGAAACAAAAGAGCAATATATCTTTGCCTGAAAATTGCTTAATGATCGTACTTGTACCCACGAAAAATAGGAACAATTCATCAAAATTCAATTTCAGATATTAACTTAAGAACCGGAATTAAAAACACAAAGAATGCACTTAATGTTATACTCAAAAACAGAACATTGATAAAATCAGAATCAGATAAAAAATAAGAACAATGTGTACTTCTACCAAAATGAGTCTAACACTTACATCTGCTCTTCTCTAAGTCAACGATGTCTGGGAACACTTTCAGTTTATTCAAAAACACTTTCACACATACATTAAATGCATTTATTTTCAGAAACACTATTACATTTTATTTCCACAAGGACAGGCAATTTAATTGTTTGAAATATTTTATACCAGTAGTTAAATTTCAAAAAAGAATTGAAGCATTGCGGTAACTCCGTGGAAGTGTTACTCTCTTGACTGTGTTGTTAATGATGGTATTTTACCGAATCATTGAGCTCTATTCTCGCTGACAACTCACGCAGGACCTGGAGATGATACTGGAATAATTCAGTAACTCCAGAGGCAATTTCGCTGGTGTTGTTCCAAGGACTGAGGGGAAATTCGCTTCGTTGAAAATTCAAAGCAATACCCGGATCTGACGCCAGAATTCGATGCAATTCCGAGAGTGCCTTCGTCGGTGTTCTGGATTTCGCTGGATTCCCAGTAGTCGCTGGATTTCGCTAATTCTGGTGGTCGCTGGATTCAGTAGTCGCTGGATTTCACACCCTGGTGGTCGCTGGATTTCGAGTTGCTCCGTATCGCTCGTTGAAGTTACCCTTAATTTGCCGAAAAATTATCGCCGCATTCTTTTTCGATGCAAAACCAGATTCTCGACGTTGTTCAGAAATTCAGGTTACTTAAGTAAAAGTTAAATCGACGAGGAGGTGGAAACCAAAAACTGCTCTTGCCAAAATTCTGAACATTGCTTAAATCTCGGCCGAACTCCCAATTTGTAGGAAAGGTGTCTAGGGATAAAGCGTGCCTAATTTTGATGCAAAATGAAAATAGAGAGTTAAATCAACTAATTTATTACTTTGAAACACAAATTAAAACATTTTAACTATTTTACAAAGGGGTTAAAACGTAACAGCCCAGAGCAAGTTCACTCAGAGGATAGCTACAAGGGCTAAATTCACAATTACTTTCTCAGAGAAGAGCGGAGGCCTAAATTATATAGAAATGGCTTCGTGAAAATCACACAATCGAACTGATTTAATTCCCCGCCGCGCGACGGCGTACTCGCATAAAACAGACGGATTATCAGTCGGTGCCATCTCTTATTTTACAATTGAACAAAAATGCTAAAGTTGGTTTCTCATATATACTATCTACTATATATATATATATATATCTATATATATATATATATATATATATATATATTGTCGCAGAGAGTTGGCGCCAACAAATCTAGATTAATGTGACACATATCGGTTCCCAGATGATTGGCATTTGATTAGTGGAATTCCATTGGGTTGTCTTTCATAGTACATAATAGTCTTATTCAAACTATCTTGTATTTACGATAATATTGATAAGTAATTTGATTTTGATTTTAATTAATTATGTATATATTGAAAAATAAACATGTTTTGATTATTTGAAATATTTAACATATATATATATAACATATTCGTGTTTTAGTCGTTGAAAATAAAACAAGCCGAGCAAAACTAATTCTTATTTTATTATCACAGGAGAGTGGTGGATATACGTCCATCTCTGTTTAGGTTACAAGCGAAAGTGAAGTGCAAAATCCTGTATTCTGTCTGGATAAAGGGAAAACAATATTGACACGTGATCAAAGTGAGAGGGAATATTGTTAGGTAAGTTAGTAGGCGTTTCAGGGAAAAGTCGGTGCAACGAGACGCTGTCATGATTTTCTGTGGGCACGTGAAAAGCGATTAAATATTCTTTTAGTAATAAATATGCCAAAAGGAGATTTAATATACTCCAGCGGGAAAGAACGAAACTGAGTTTAGAAAAGTGATTTTGGAACCATTAAGATTTTTAAATTATATAATATTAGAATTTGGAATAAAATTAAGTGAGATTATTACATATATATATTCAGAACTCTGGGTTATCAAATTGTTGAAGAATCTCGCATCAATTGTGAAGTTCTTACATAATATAATATTAAACATTGATTCCCATTTACAGAGTGTGTGTGTAACAGATTTTTTTTAAAAAATTGCTGATAGGTTTTATGCATGCTTACCTGTTACAGATCTGGCAAAGCCAAAGTAGAGACTTCTTGAATTGCACTTGGAAAAGCGGGTCCATCCAGATTCCTACCAAATAGACAAAAAGAATCCGAGATAAAAGATGAAATTAGAATCATCAGAAATCAGAACAAAACTCTTATATACAGCGTGTCAAGATACTCAGCGAAACTCTCTAGTTGACGCAGAGAAAACGAAATGCTATAGAACGGTGTCTCAAATCACGTTTAATCCGTGAAAATGGCGAAAAAATACGTATGCAGATTTTGACACATGACAGAGAAGGCGGTTGCCATTGATTTGCCGTGCTCCGATAGTTGATTACTTTTCTAGATTTATTAGATAGGTTTTCAGATAACGTAGATTTTTACACCCATATCGATAGTAGACACTTGTATCTTCGAGGGCGTTCTAGAATCATTGATGCCTGTTCTATTATGTCAGTGGCCTCTAATTCAAAGAGCACCTGTAATGCTTTCGTTCTCATTACTTTTCTGTTCTGTTTCTTTACCAAAATTCTTCTGTATAACACAAACTGTATTGTAGAATGCTGTTAAAAAATCCGACGGGAGGCTGTCTCTGCGAAACGGCCGCTTGGATTGAGGGGCGTAGATTTACTTACCTTACTCAACTGTGACTAAAGTAGCTCTATGTGACTATTAACTCTATAGTGACCATTAGTCTAGTGTGACTATGTGATTTTATCTATGTAAAATTCTTCGCGATTATCACCAATTTTGCAACTCGACTGTGACTAAACCGTAATTACAAATTCTAAAATTATTTTTGCAATCTTCAATGTCTACCTTTCTCTGTTAATCTATACTTATAAAAGGCAATGTTTGTGTGCGTTCTGCGTGCGATGTCCAGACGAATCTATCGCACTTACAACCTTGAAATTTGGCACACAGGTAGTCGTAATGGTGACTGAATGCACCTCGAAGCCAAAATTTTAAAATTTAATCTAGAAATTTTTTTATTTAATGTT
The DNA here is from genome assembly GCA_013235015.1 of Araneus ventricosus. Taxonomy (NCBI): domain Eukaryota; kingdom Metazoa; phylum Arthropoda; class Arachnida; order Araneae; family Araneidae; genus Araneus; species Araneus ventricosus. The sequence continues at coordinate 14,637 of BGPR01023163.1, read as the reverse complement.
TTGTGTTGTTTTGGTTGATTTTTCGCACTAATTTCTCAATAGAATAGTTTCGAATAAGTTTACGACAAAAATATATACACCATCGGAAAGAGCATGCGATTTCCGTTCTAATGAAGTTAGTTTTGAATTTCTAACGTAATTTACTGCATTTTGAAAAAAATTGGAAATATAGTCACTTTTATGGTAATTTTTAATAAAGATTTCTTTAAATTATCGCATCTGACGTTCTAACATCTCTATAATTTTCATTTTTTTCAGCCTACAAATGGAACGTTTATGTCGGATTTAAAACAAAAACTATTAAAATATATTTTTTCGTTTTTCAAAAAATTAATTTTTCCCTGATCGGTTCAAACAGTTTTTTCGTAGCGAGATTTAACAGCGAGAACTTCTCCGGACCATCCCACAATGCACTGTTGCAACGTGACCTTCTTCGCGGCAGGTGACGTCATTCGCAAAGAAAAATAAGCGGGAATATCAATAATGTATATTTTTTGTTTTCAAAACTTTTTCCTGCCATTGTGGACACTTTTTTCCACCCACTTTTTTGAAGTCCTGATTCCACTTGCAACGCCGTGCGCGTACTGCTAGTTGAAACTAAAACCAACTCTCTATGTTATTCGGAGAGTTTTATTTAAGGCCAGTTTTCGGAACGTGTTGCTTATCTGTGCTTGCTCTTATTTCCAGGTTTCGATCAGCAGGTGAAAGCGAGCCAGGAGAGAGCCAACGAGACCCTGAAGAAGATCCCGCACGTGAAGAGGAAAGTGGGCGAGGCGGAGAACAAGACGTTCGACGCGGAGGATGCGCTGAGGGGGGCCATCCAGGATGGCGCCGACGCGCGAGACATTGCCAGGGAGGCTCAGAGGCTGGCAGAGCAGGCGTCCCAAGTAAGAATTTCCTCGACCGACAGAAGATTAATGTACATTATACTACTGCGTTCAAAATGTTCCAGGACTTTTTAAATATTTTCCAAATGTAGATGAAGTATGCCATTTTCCACAAAAAAAAAAGCGGATACGGTAGAGTCTTGATAATTCGAGGTGTACGGGACCGGGCCGCATATTTACAAACCCTACCCTGATAGAACTGAGGCAGGAAATCAGCCAATATCATTGGCTACGAGGGGCAGTGACGTCGTTTTCATCTCTCGCACGTAGCGTACGGCAATCACAACAAAACAAGAGTCGTCCAACTTTTCTCCGTTTTCCCACAGTTGAACACAGAAAACATTTTTCCGTGTTTTTTTTTAAATGAAATTATTTTTTTAAAATACCATGAAAAATAAAACATCCCACACTGTAAGAAATTATACTAATGAAAATTCTAATGATAATAACTTCGCTTGAAGGGTATTAACTAAAAGGTTAGTCAAACGTTGTTGGGTTTTTTGGACGTCATTCCAGTGAAAATAGGTCATTTGATGTTTCAAAATCAACTAATCTAACTTGTTTTGTTATAATTTCTGTACGAGAGCAAAGAACGACGTCATCGGCTCTCGGCGAAGCGAGCCAATCATTTTGTCCGATTTCCTGCCTCAGTTCTATCAGGGTAGGGTTTGTAAATATGCGACCGGGCCTACCTCGAACTATCAGAAACTCGAATGATCGAAATCATAAAATTTAATAAATAAATAAATGGAAATAAAAGCAATTTTTAAATTTCAATGTAGTATATTTGAATGAAAAATATATTTATATATTATTATAACATACTGCTGATAGCAACAGGTTATTTATATCTTAAAATAATTGTCAATTGTTTTTTGTTTAAACACATTGCTCCAATATATATCCCGTTTTCTTTGGGAAGGGGCATTTCTGCAGGTTGCTTCGGGGTGCGCAGTGGACATATGACCCGTCGAACAACAATAAAAACCAGATGCAGTAATTCTTTCATGTGTTGGTCATTATTTGGGAGCTAAACTGATTTTTTTCACGAACTCGGATTTATGGAAAACTCGAACAATCGAGACTCTACTGTAGTACCATGCGACTGACTAGTCAGAACCTCTTTCCTCCAGGTAAAATACTTACAGAGCATGCGCTTAGCTCGTGATTACAGGCATTCAAAACTTCCCGTCATGAGTGTCGATAACATTCAGGTGGTGTCAGTATTGAAATGAATCGCTGCGGACAAGATGTCCCACGAAGTAGGAAAGATGGTAGTAGAGAAGTGTAAGAAATTAATTTTATCGTTGTCCTCTTGTTTTTTATTTTTATACAGTGTTTTCGAAATAAACCCTACGTTTATATATATATATATATTGTGGCTGATATAGCTTCAGGGTTGCGACAGAACCTGGAAATCAGGGATGTCAGAGAAATTCGTAAAAATATCTAAAAATGAGGGAAAATTAAGTTACTTGAGTTATTATCTATAAATTGGTATCTTACGTCTAGCATTATTTATAATAATAAATGAAATTTTTTAAAAAAATATATTCATTTATAAAAGCATAAGTTTTTGATTAGAGCAATTAATTTCTTATAATTTTGTTAAAGAATAAAGATTTGAAGTAATATTTCGGCAGTTTCTCTTGTTTAAATCTTTGCTAAAATATGTATTATTAGGTACGTATAATTATACTATTTTTATATAAGTACGCTGCAACATTTTATTCTGGTACTCGTGAAAAGAGCACTAATTAGTTATTGGACTGTTTTAAAGTTTTCAGCAAAGGTCATAATAACCTTTACTGTTAATATAATTTAACTTGTGTTGCAAAGAGTGGTTTTAATGTTTCTTAGAATTCTTGTGTAATTTTAAAAGCAAAGTATTTTGTTAAAATTTCCAGTAATTTTTACATATAAGAAATGTGATATACTGTTTTAATTGATTTTTTTAGGATGGTCATTCCATTTTATTAAATTTCATAAAAATATTTGTTTTTGATATTAAAAAACTGGTAAAACTGGTGTTTTTAATAATATATATTGTAAACATACAGTGATTCTGAGTAGGGAGAAAGCCAAGAAACTAATATAATTATTAGCCGTAAATCGGAGAAATGTAAGTTTAGTCAGGGAAATTTTTTTCACAGTTTCTGTAGCCACCCTGAACTAGAAAAATTGGATCTTACCCCGCCCTCCCGGAGTATCCGGGTCATCTGAATGACAGCCCCTGCGATAGCTCGAGTACCGAGGTCGGAGACCTAATAGCCTATCACTAGGCCACGGCCCGACCCCTCCCGTAGGTGGTACGTACTATCACTGGTGGAGGGACCCAAATCCCCACTAATATTATACCCCAGGGAAAGCGAGTGCCCGCTTAATTATTCGGTGGCCACTCATCCGTGAACTCGCGGTGCCCTCCCCTCGGAGTTGTGGCTGATATACACTTAGATCTTGCTTATTTGGCCCTTAACACCCTTGGTGTAATGAATGGATTGAATTTTGTCATCATGAGTAAATTGTTTCGCCTGCAAAATAAAAGAGTAAATAATTTTCATACAGCTGTTCTTGATTGCAGGTGTGTAAATTTGTAATTTAAAATTAAGCTATATTTCAGCTGTATGTAGTATGTTTATGTAGAGCTCTGTGCATGTCTAAGTGATCGTGTATACGTACGGACAGAGAGACAGATATAATTCTAAATATTTATTTTGGGTGAGAGGGCGGGGTGGGGGGGGGGGTAATTGGCGATTTTTAAAATTTCGAAATTCACTAAAATCTCTTAGTCGAATGTTTCGTCGATTAAAATGCCTTTTTCTCTGTGTACTTTGTATACAAGAGAGTAAAAGCCAAAAGTTATACTAAATTAATCAAACATATGGGATGGTTTATAAAAAGTAAAATGTATGTTAAATAATAGTTATAAGCATAAAATAAATACCCTCTAAAATCATTCATACAAAAAAGATAATTTAAAATTAATTTTGAAAAAATACAAAGGAATTCATCAATTTATTCTAATTTATAACTAAACTAGCTGACTAAATAGCCCGCCAATGCTTTGCTATTGATAGATTTCAGAATGTATATAGATTAAATGAACACAATTGAAAGTTTGATATCAATTATTGTATTTATTTAAAATTAGATATCTATATATATAAAAGACAATGCTCGTACGTGTGTTTAGATGTGTGTATATCGATTTGCTTGTTCACCTGAATTTCCAATGAAATAGATTTGCAGAAATTTGTGTTCAGCATCCGTAAATGGAAACAAAGAGCCTGCTGTATGGCATATTTGTCCTTGAATGTTGGCCATTGAAAATGAATACCATTTGAAAAGTGTCATATAATAGTTTATTTTTAAAAATCGTAAATTTATTTATTAAAAATCTTTTTAAAAGTCATAAGCAAAAATAAAGCCAAAATGAATTTAAGGCTAAATGAAATTTCCAAAGGCCAAGGTTTTTGAAAAAGACCAAATTTCCAAAATTTGGCCTTAAAAAGGCCAATTTGGCAATCCTACCTCTGTTCCGGAGGTCTACGTGACGCCGAAAAACAACCCTGTTTACAAAAAGCAACCCTGCGTTAGGAGTTGCGCCAAGCATTTTAGCAAGCATCGCCAACGGTAGCCAAACATTAAAATATTATTAGGCCCCTAACTTTCTTTCTAATGGTCAGATCGAGGATTTCAATAGCTTTAAAAATTCCCCGGACAACGCGGATCATTTTGCCAAAACCGCGCGTAAATCGGTCCAGTAGTTTTTGAGTCTATAGCGAACACACATACGAACATTGCCTTTTATATATGTAGGCTAAACATCTATAAGTATTTATTTGAGTCGCTTGTAACTCACAGTACGGTATTTGAGCAGTGAATATAAAACTCCATTTTCCCCTAGGATGCAGATGGCATTCGCAGGGTTGCTGGAGATACTAAAAGCGAAGCTCAGCGATTGAAAGGTCAAGCTGGTCAGCATGCCGGTCAGGTTGCTGCTACCGACCAAAGAATGAGAGGGTTTGAAGACGAAGCAGACAACGATGGAATCTTATCAAAAGAGGTATTTGAACAATTTTTGTCCTTTCTTTATGTTGAAATAGCTTTACTGTTTATACATTCTTAATATACACTTTTATGTTTGTAAAGTTGGAGTTTTGTAATGAATTTATCACCTCAATAAGTGTGGGAACTCTGTTTTCATGTACTAACAAGATGATATTGTTTCCTCAATAATTGTGGAAATTCTGTTATCATGTACTAACAAGATGATATTTTCTCCTCAATAAGTGTGGGAACTCTGTTATCGTGTACTAACAAGATGATATTGTTTCCTCAATAAGTGTGGGAACTCTGTTATCATGTACTGACAAGATGATTTTGTTTCCTCAATAATTGTGGAAATTCTGTTATCATTTACTAACAAGATGATATTGTTTCCTCAATAATTGTGGAAATTCTGTTATCATGTACTAACAAGATGATATTGTTTCCTCAATAATTGTGGAAATTCTGTTATCATGTACTAACAAGATGATATTGTTTCCTCAATAAGTGTGGGAACTCTGTTATCAAGTACTAACAAGATGATTTTGTTTCCTCAATAAGCATGAGAACTCTGTTATCATGTACTAACAAGATGATATTGTTTCCTCAATAACTGTGGGAACTCTATTATCATGTATTAACAAGATGATATTGTTTCATGTTTTAAAGTAATTTACCCTTTTTCTTTATTAGGCTTTAGGCAGGGCAAATGAAGCCAAAACTGCTGCGATAGAAGCTGTTGACAAGGGAAGGAACGCTGCTGCCAAATTGGACAATATCTTGGATGCTTTGGGTAAATTTTCTAATTGGTCACATTTACAAAGCAAAAATTTAAGAGATAGCGATTCAGATTGAAACTTCCATCGCGGGTTGTGTAACTATTTTCTTGTGAATCATGCTCCCTGAGAAGCGTATTCTTCTTCTTTAAGTTAGATCTTTAGATCCCACTTGATAGTTTTTATTTTAACCCTTTCTATGTCCGTGGTGGTAAGTATGCTTGGCACCAAATTCATAGATTTTTAAATGAAACTAGCTGCATGACCCGGCGTTGCACGGGCTAAATAGAATAATAGCTGAGGTCACGTGACACATGCCTAATGTGTGTTATAATATTGTTGAAGTGTGTTGTATTAGTGTTTTCACCTCCTGCTTCAGCTGGGTGTAGATGAAAGGTCCTGTGATAAATTTGGCCATGAATTCTGAAGCAATACGCTCCTCTCCCTGTAGACGGTACAATCTGTGCACCCATTGAAGCGCTGGTACGACCTTATGTTATTTTTGAAATGCACTGATAATTCATCGGAGCCATCCATCAATCATTTCATTTCCACTGGATAAACTGAAGCCTGCTCAATTATATTTCCATTATGACAACAATGAGTGTAAATTCCTCTGGTATTCTTTTCATCCCGGAAATACAACCCTCCGCATTTCAGACAGAGATTGTCCATTTCTCCACAGTTGTGTTTTTCAACAATAGGGTAAAGAACAGTTCTAGCTGCATAAAAAGTTTGTATCTGATGGTGATTTTGTCCTTCAAAAACATTTAGACGGCGTTCTCTTGCATGTTGTAGCATGGCTGACAATCGGCTATTTCTTTGTTCTTCTGTTTCTTCGGCTCTTCTCTGCTGGCTACGTTGTCCCATTACTGTCAATCGTGTATTTCTTTGTTCTTCTGTTTCCTCGTCTCTTCTCTCCTGCCCACGTTGTGCCATGTCTGACAATCGGTTATTTCTTTGTTCTACTATTTCTTCCGCTCTTCTGTCCTGGCCACGTTGTGCCATAGTTGCAATCGGCGGCTTCTTTCTTCTTCAGTTTCAACAACTGTCCTTTCACGTTTTCTAATTGCCTCCCGTCTACTGGCAACATCACCTGTAATTCCTCTTTTTCTTTTAGGCATCGGAAAAAGCGAGAATTGAACAAAGCAAAAATAGTAACTTCCAAATATCAGCTTAAAATAGAAGCTTCTACAAATATTTAAACTTGATCAAATCAATGAATAATGATTAAAATCACTAACATAACTAATCTACATCTTTCGGCACATAACTTTACAGAAACAAAACACCCCTTTTAATTTCGTTAAAATGATTTTGTTGGACGTTATATCAAGGGATAAAAAAAAAGAATTTATACACTTTCAACAATACATTTTTTTATTTCTGTCAGCGTCACTTTTTTATTGTTGTTGTAACAATGTTCTTTAAAGTAAACGACTTCAACAATAAAATAAATTTTGAATTGCGCTGTAACAATGAAAAGTATTGTTATAAAGTATCCGAAACAATGAAAAGTATTGTTATAAAGTATCCGAAACAATGAAAAGTATTGTTGTAAATTAGTTTTTAATTAATATCTTTTTCACTAATTAAAATTTCGGAATATAAATGGCCGAAACGGCTTCCCTGGATTATTCCCCATCTTTTGTTACTTTCCGCGCGCTTCTCCGTTCGGCGGTTCGTGAGAAGATAGAAGGACATACATACATACATACATACGTTTGTTTACCTTCGAATTTTAATAGAGTAGATTTTTGAGGTTGGCGTAAGTTCTCGCCAAATTTTTCGATGGAACAGAAGCCAAGATGTTCCAGTTGCTAATCTCAAACCATAACAAAGTGTTTAGATATGGTAATTAATTAATAAAATTAATTAAAAAAATTCATGTCATCTATAATAAGCTAAATGAATTTCTATTCTTAAATCAGTCTCACTCCCGAAGTTATTTTATTATGCCACTCCTACAAAAAAAATTGGACCTTTAAAGGGCAAATTTAAGCAAGAAATGTTTACCCCTTTTTAGGAATGGCGCTAGAGTTTGCCCGACGGGGGAGCCCGATTTGCCCAACAGGAGGACACAACCTGCTGTATGTGGGGACGAATGTAATGAAATTGGTCTCAGATTTAAGAAAGATTATTATTTATCAATTACGGTTGAATACCCCGTACAAAATTTTCCCCGGCGGGGGGGGGGTCACAGCATCCCCGACGGGGGCTTGGCCCCCCTCTGGCGCCACCCCTGCCGCTTTTTGGTAATATTTTTCATCTTGTTTTATTTCACCTCTAGAAATTTATTTATCATTTAAGCTGAAAAAATCTGTGGTTGATTTATTCAATATTTTATTTTCGTATGATCATTTTGAGCCATATTGTAAATATTGAAAAACTGAGTTTTAATTTATTAATTGAGCTAAATTTAAATATTTTGGATAATTAATAAATAAATAATTTGACTAATAAAATAGATCTCATGTAAGGTGATGAATCTGAATCAAGCGAATCAAAAGTAACCAGCTGATCTCTGAAGTAAAAGTTACTCGAAACAGTAAAGGCCCAAAGGAATTTTTTTAATTTATCGTTACACAGAAGTTGAAATTAAACCAGGACAAGCTTAACGGCTCCACTGAGTTTGGAAGAAGAGATTTACACAG
>BGPR01023162.1:2709-24550 GCA_013235015.1 Araneus ventricosus | reverse complement strand
CAACTATTCGACTAGAGAAATACAGGGTGATTCAAAACAATCGTCGATTACAAATAGCTGTAACTTCCTCATAAACAAAGATAGGAAGAAAAAAATATGAACGCGATATAGAAGGAAGTTTAAAGTTTTGTTTGCGTCTATAATAATTTCCCTATGTGGTTTCCATTGGTCATCGGGTGACATTCACGCAGTAGTCCATTTCACCACCATACTAAGCATACTCTATGCTTACCTTCAGTTTATTTACATCCCAATGAAATGAAGACACAAAAAAGTTATTTTCAGAAAGCCTAGTGTTCATCACCGCGTGAAGCATCCGGTTTGTGCACATTCAGACCCGGTACACACATACGATTTGCCCCGGAATCGGTGGCCATTTGCGGCAATATGGCGGAGAAGCAATAAACGGCTTGAAGTACGGCGAGAATAACTCCACACAGACTTCCCGCAAAGCAAAAGTGTTGCTTGTGGCTTCTCTGACACATTTATTTCGCACTTTTCCTTCGAGCCGCAAAAGTGCCTGACACATCATTAACGACACTCTTGCTCTGAAGGACATCCGTGTATACTACCCAACTTCTCTCAATGCATTTTAAGTCTCTTGTCGGTATGATTTCTCCGACACAAATCGCATGTGTATACCCGGCCTCAGTTCGTTCACTGTTGCACGCAGAGAAGGCATTAAGGCAGTAATTATGAAATATCCCAATGAAACGAAAACACAAGAAGTAATTTCAGAAGATTTAGATAGCCACTTGCAGAACATGCGTATTGTATCGAACATGTATGTAAGACTGCGAACACGCCTCATAAAAATCTGTCTTAGGATGAACTACCTCATGGATGTAACCAGCGTCGGATTAAGCCCTATAGCGGCCTATATTCAGTGTAGGTTTTGGGGGTTCCTTTCCCCCCTCCCCAACATCCAAAACCAGATATATATTATTGATTTTAATTTAATTTATATAAAAATAACTATTTCAAGAAATCATTTATTTGTCAGTCACTTTCAAGAGAGTGGGTTTCATTACCTCGTGTCTACGAAAAGTTAAATTTAAAAATAATTTTAAACAAAATGGCGAAAAGATTTTAAGAAATTTTTTGACACAATCAATATATTCTAATGATGACTACTGTTTTGTGAGTCATTCAGAACACTTCAATAAAACAATGAACACCACTGATTTTCAAGCGAATTCGAAAGCATAAAAAAATTAAATATAAATTAATAAAAATAATTAAAAATCATGTTTTGAAATTTAAACCATAATTGATTATAATGTGAATAAGTTCGAGAACACTGTTCTAGTAAATCGAATGAGAGCACACAATAAAATTATCCGGGAAAAAAAATACAAAAAAAGTTCTAGTAAATCAAATTGAGAGCACACAATAAAATTATCCGGGGGAAAATACAAAAAAAAAAAAATTGATACCTTGGGCCCCCACACTTGTAGAGCCCCGAGGCAGTTACCTACCTTGCCTATTTGATAATCCGGCCCTGGCTGTAACCCATATGACTAAGGCGAGACACTTAAGACAGTTATTACGTTACCTACACAAAACTTTAAGCTTCCATCTATATTGTGTCCATATTTTTTCTTATTGTCTTCTATACTTATAAAAGGCAATGTTTGCGTGTGTGTGCAATGCCCAGACGAATCTATCGCACTTACAGCTATGAAATTTGGCACATAGATAGACGTAATGGTGACTCAATGCACCTCGAAGCCAGAATTTTAAAATTTAATCTAGAATATTTTTTATTTAATGTTTTGTGTTGCTTTGGGTCATTTTTAGCAAATTTACGGCTGTAGTATCTTTTATAATGATCGTTGAAAAACAAGTAATGCACCATCGGATAGAACAAACAATTTTCGTTCTAATGTTTTGAGTTTCTAACATAATTTACCGAATTTTGAGAAATTTTTAAATAATAGTCACTTTTATGGTAATTTGTGATAAGAATTTCTTCAAATTCTCACATCTGACGTTCTAAACTCTATAATTTTCACTGTTTTCAGCTTATAACTGAAACGTTTCATTCGGATTTAAAACAAGAACGGTTAAAATATATCTTATTTCGTTTCTTTAAATTAATTTTTCCCTGATCAATTCAAACAGTTTTTTTTCTAGCGAGATTTGACAGCGAGAGTTTCTCCGGACGATCCCAGAATGCATTGTTGCTTCCTTTCAGGAGGTGACGTAATATGCTTTCATACCCAGAATGCATATCTACAAATCCGATTCCTTCCGCTGACGTCATTACATTCGCGTCATTGTCGAGAGGAAAAATAAGCGGTAAAATCAATAATGTGTATCTTTTGTTTTGATTTTGTTTTCAAAACTTTTTCGTGTCATTGTGGGCATTTTCCCCCCCATTTTGTCGAAGTTCTGATTCCACGGGCAATGCCGTGCTGCTAGTTGTTTATAAGGAAGTTACAGCCATTTGCAATTGGCGCATTTGTTTTGAATGACACTGCATGTATATATGCGTACCTTCGATGAGAATCCAATGTTGCGTCATATTTAAGGAATGCTTTCGCTTACGTTCTTGTATTTGCCTCATGCATCGAATTACAGAATTTGATATTTAAATATGCAATTAGGTCATTTTATTTCAAATACAAACATCATTTGAACTTGCTTTATATTTCAGGTGACCTTGATATTATATGGATAGAAATAGTGATTTCTTAAATAGGATGTGCCATCTTATTAGGAAGTTAAATAAATTCGTAGGTCAGGTTCTGATTAATCTTCTTCAGATTGAACAGCAAACATATTATAGCAAAATTTAATTTTCCAGTTATCACTCTGACCAGAATATCAGTCATTATAACTGATTGAGTACATGTTAAATTAACCGAATATTCGAAGGTTGTTTCGCTCAGAGAGTTCACCTAAATGAATTTAATTGAAAACTCCATTTAGTTATTGATGGTTCAACTCAATTTTTGCCCTTCCTGTTTTTGCTTTCTCGTATACGAAGTGTACAAAGAGAAAGTATTGTAATCGTCAAAAAATTCGAACTCGAGATTTTGACAATCTCCACGTTTTAGACCTCCCTGAGTCCGAAAAACACAATTTGGGAATTATGTCTGTCTGTGTGTCTGTGAACACGATAATTCGAAAACTATTAGAGCTAAGGGGATGAAATTTGGTAAGTGATCTGTACACATAATTGGTAGGTTTCTGTCAAATTTTGGACAAAATCCGCCAACGGGAAGTCTGTCTGCGTTCATGTTAACTCTATAACTGAAAAAGTTGAATAGCTATATGGATAAAATTTGGTACACAGTTTTATCATCATGAATATAGGTCCGTATAAAAGTTTGGACCAAATCCTTCAAATGGTTGATGGTCTGTCGGACTATATAATCGCATACTTGTAAAAATTATATCTCCTAAGCCCTTTGGTTTAGATAAATAAAATTTGGTATGTCGTTTTCTAACATTAATTATAGATCTGTGCCCAATTTTCGTTTCAATCGGTTAAAGAAAACGGCGTTCAAATTGCATCGCATGCTTACTGGAGCAATCTGTGCACGCTATTCAGCGGTTTCATGACGAAAGGCTTATGCGTAATGACTCCTGCTTGGCGCTTTTTTCTTCCCTTTTGGCTCCTCTTTCGCCCTTTTGGCGAATTCTGATCTTGCTTGGATTATTTTATTTCCGTTTGTTTTGTTGTTTTTACGTGTCTTGGGAAAACTCGTGGCATTCTGGGCATAGAGCAGATTCTAAATTTTTATCCGTGCATGGTGCGGGGAAATCGCACCTTATACGAGAGTTTTTGAGAAATAAGTATACGAGAAAGTTTAGGGGAAGGCCACTTCCGATGGTTATATTAGCCATTTGTTATTTTATTATACCGTATGGTTTCAAAAGCTGACATTCATATGGAAAAAACATCAGTCAGATCTTTGAAAATATTAATAGTTTTAATTAATTGATAAAATAAAATGCAAGAAATATTTTTAAAATGGACCAAAACGTTTTTAACTGCACTTTTGCTAGAGACTTTTAACTAGATCTAGCTGACGAAAACAAGTTTGCTGGGTAATTTTAACTCATAAAAAGAGTTCGGGTGAGATTGAAAGTTGTTTGTGGGTTTTATAGCGCAACAGCCATTATAGGCTATAATGAAATTGAAAGAAATGTTGGTGCATCTGCGTTGACCTATGCACTTTGTAAAGTCGAGGCGGGCATCACCCTTTGTATTGTATTATTACAGTGAAACCCCAATCAACCGAATCGGGTTAACTGAAACCTGGGTTATCCGAAATGCTTATGAAATCGCAAATCCAAAAAACACGTACTTCACTGTGCGGGAATAATCGCGAACGCTGATAGCTCACTGGGCTATGGCTAGCGGAGAAATGAATATCCAACTTAAAAATGCAATTTTAACTTCAATAAAAACATAAGTGTAGCTTCAAAGATAGTGCTGGATTCGTTTAACACTCAAAATATTTCCGAATTACATACTGTATTTAGATACAAAATAGTCATGGATGTCCATGGCTTAACAGAAATGGATGTCTCAACAACGCAGTCTCATGCTGGATTCGTTTACTCACCTTTTCTACTTATGTAATCTCCTGGACTGAACACTTGAAGCCGCAGTCTCAACACTAACTGCACCAATAATCCTGGTTCACAGTCTTGAAATATACGCACTTGTTTCAAACTGTCCAAATGAACATGGATCGCTATCTCTGCCTTTAACTTATCCGGCAGAGTTTCACAAAACATTTCTGAGTTACATACTGTATGGGGACATGGGGCGGCGTTCTCTTATTTAGATACAAAATAGTAATGTATGTCCATGGCTTAACAGAAATGGAAGTCTCAACAACGCAGTCTCATGCCGGATTCGTTTAGCACACAAAACATTTCCGAATTATATACTGTATTTAGATAGTCCTACTAACTGGATTAGAGAGGATGCTATCTTCTCTCAACATGGCCCTTTCCCTGCCTACCTCAAAAGGTTTCACCTGTCTGACAGCGATTATTGCAGTTGTGGTGGAATTGGCACGGCACTTCACTATGCCACGGAGTGTATTTACACAGTGTCTTGGCATATGAGGAAGCCAGCGCCAAACTTCGAACAAGAATGGCTGAAAAGAGTCGCCAATAACCTCGTCTCCAGGCAGAAAATTCGTGGGATTATCAAATTCATAAGCGAAAACAGAGATCTTTTTCGGCTTCCTTAGCCATCAACTTTTCAGCGAGCTGAACCAACAAGCTCCAAATTACCGGACATTCCCTTTCAAAAAAGAAAGGTAAACCAACATCTAAAGAAAAGAAGACTATTACGAACTAAATAGTGTAAAAGTGAAAATGCCTGTGCCTGTACATAGTGTAAAGATTTCTTCTTTTTGTTTATTTTGTTTTTCTTTTTTTTCTAAATAAAATTCTCGGTTCTTCTTGCCCATCAAACCGTTAAGTGACCGATCTGGTCACGGGTATGGGGGTAAGAGACGGCGTTCTGTTCTGTTTTCAGATACAAAATAGTAATAGATGTTCATGGCTTAACAGAAACAATCATTATCCGAAATGGCCCCCCTCCCCTTTAGCTTTGCAAACCGGGATTGTAATGCACTTTTCTTTCACCGATACCGCCGATTTTGAAATACAGTGGAATCTCCCTATAACGAAATCGTTTGGTTCCAGTTGAAAAATTCGCTATAGAGAAAATTTCGTTATACGGAGATTAGAGATTTTTGCAGTTATTTAAGTAAATGTAACAAACCTTTTAGCATGTGCGATAAGTTCAAAAATATTTAATTATGACTTTCAATTAAAAATGAAGTAATATTTATTATAAATTTGTTAAAATTATACTAATTAATATTGTATAAACAAAATGCTCAAAAGTGAAGACAATTCACCAATTTAGAGAACAATATGTACTAATATGGATAAACATAAAATGCGTATTGTCGCATCTATTTGCTGTTTCCACCCCCTCTCCACCCCGATTCTTGGAATCCTGACCCGTAGAAATGTTGCTCCCTCTGTAGAAACCCAGGTCCCCACAACTGCATTACCCTTCACATAGCATTCTCTTGTTATGTATTATCGCTGGAATGAACAATGCGAGTGGTTCCAGAAACAGGCGCGTGTGAGCGATTTGTTTGCACAGAAATTAGCAACTTTCTTCAAAAATGATAAAAATCGAAAAGATAAAGGCCTGAAAAAGTTCGTTGTAGGGAGAATATTTTGAATGTTATTTAACATTCCGATTAAAAATTTCGTTATAGGGAGAAATTTGCTGTAGGGAGACTTCGTTGTAGAGAGACTCTACTGTATATCCTTAGTTTTATTAAATACTTATGTTACCTGAAACTTTCCTTGTGAAAAGTAACCCCGTCCCCATACTCACCTTTCCTACATATGTAATCTCCTGGACTGAACACTTGAAGCCGAAGTCTCAACACTAACTGCACCAATAATCCTGGTTCGCAGTCTTGAAAAATACGCACTTGCTTCAAAGTGTCCAAATGAACATGGATCGCTATCTCTGCCTTTAACTTATCCGGCAGAGTGGACGTCACTGCGTTTTCGTCAAGTGACTGTTTGTTCGTCCACAGGTAGTCGAACCACTTAATCACACGATTTTCCAAATCCGGCCCGACCTTCCGGAACTCCAGATACTGTTTGACGTTGTCCATTTTGCTCTGGAACTCGGCTCTGGCCGCGTTCATGTTGGTGATCATGCTCCCGATGTTGCCGACGATGGTGGCGAATATGAGGACGCCCACCAAAAAGTCGACCACCACGAACAGGTACTCGATGTCTTGTTCCGGAACGGGCACTTCGCCGATCGTCGTCAGTGTCAGTGTCGACCAGTAGAAACTGTAAATGTACTGGTGGCTGAGGGAGCCGTACTTTGGATCCGACACATTTTTGTACACCTGTTTAAGAAAAAAGTCATAATTAGATTTATTTCTTTTAAAATTATTCACAAACTATGAAGTTGAAAATCTTGCATTACTAATTTAATAACCCAGATCTGTCTCTCGGTAACGCTCTGACGTCACCAACAATAAAACTAGCGCCATAGCATTGCGAGATGTTAAACAGCATTATTTCATTGTTAGAGAATCTA
Organism: Araneus ventricosus; assembly: GCA_013235015.1. Lineage (NCBI taxonomy): Eukaryota > Metazoa > Arthropoda > Arachnida > Araneae > Araneidae > Araneus > Araneus ventricosus. Next base: position 17,433 of record BGPR01023162.1, on the reverse strand, counting down.
AATTCCAGTAATTTTAAATTTGAAAGAGTAATTGTCGTTCTAATTTCAAATTTAATAGCTCTAAAATAGTGAAATAAAATTTGCTATCGATTGATATAAAATGTATCTCGCTATGATCAATAGTTCCCGAGAAATTTTCAATTATATTAATCATATATTTCAAATTAATTTCCGTTTTTTAATAGAAAGTAGTAAATTACGTCAGTGCTATAGTTTGGACGCCACGATGCATCCGATTATTTATTTCTTTCATTATAATATAATTTGATGATATTTTTTGGCAACGTTTGACAAGCAGAGAAGTGCTTTGTTTTGATTAGAATTTCGAAAAAGAATTCCTTTGAAATGTTAACTTTTGACTTACGCTTGACAAGCTGAGACTTTCATGGTTATTGAATTATAATAAAATTGTTAAACAACGAAAAATACTTCACACGGAATGTTGTTTACCAAGAGGGTTTTTGAATAAAGGAATATGTAAATAAAAAAATATTTCCTGTCATAAAACATATGTTTATTTTATTTGTTTTCAATCCATGTTAAACATTTCTCTCGCATATATATCTATTTAAACACGTCACATTTGACGGGAAATCTCTCGAATGAAGATTTGCACCCGTCATACCATGACGGGTGATTTTCTAGTTTTATAATAATAGTGATCATCTGTCTGCCTCTACAAAACAGATTGATTGTTTTAGAGAAGGGAATTTTATTCCGAGATCATACATTCACATATAATTAGGCCTAAAAAGTTTTTATTAATGAAAAAATTAATTACATGTATTTATTAGAAAAACGCTAAAGAAATACTTCGAATCAAAACAGCTTTCTTTATTATTTCTGTTTACTGCTATGCGTGGTGGAGAATGGCCGAAGCTGTGTCTTGCGCCTAAAAGTCCAACAGAACAAACCAACTAGAATTCGGCTTCCTTTTCAGCTACCAAATTATCCCACGAAAATGTCTTCCGAGATCAAAAAAATTTTAATTTATGAAAACTAAAAAGAAATTTAATTGAATGCATTTATTTGGAAAATTTTAATGAAATTTGTACTTCGGATCAAGACAGCTTTCTTATGCCTACATTTTTTTTTGGGGAAAAAGAATCTTCGTCGCATTATCACAAACAAGAGACGAAGAGTGTTGTCTTCAGGGATTGTATGGATTCATGAAATTATTCGACCTAATGCAACTGTAGCAATACAACAAGAATTGCAGTGTTTCAAGAGGGACGTTTCTGACCATTCCCCTTACAGCCCCGATTTGGTTCCTAGTGATTTTCATTTCCCCCCAAAATGAAGAGTTTTATTTCATGTGAATTTACATCAAAAGGGGTGTTGTGCTTAAAAAAGCAATGACTTCAGACATTGGCGAATCCAGGATTTAGGTTTGGGGGGGGGGCTAAGGTCATAAAAATTTTGTATCGTCGTGACGATTGTCAAACCTCATGGCTTATGTAAACCAAAACACTTTAAATTAACAGACATTATTCATCTGACTATAAGAATCATAAAGAACGAAACAATACTTTCGATAATTTAATAAAAAATGCAATAAATAACTAGCCAAAATATGTCTTCAACCGCTTGAACGTGACAAGTACGAGTGAAATAACTAGAAAAGTATGAAAATTTTCGAGCCTGTCAAGCCAGAAAGCAATGTTGTCACGTTTCCATTATTTTCTTTTGAAAAGGGCAAATTAAGAACAAACAGTTGTAGTGATTTTAAATAAAATAAAGAATTCTGGCTTAGCTCCTGGGGGGGGGGGCGGCAGCCCGATAGCCCCTCACGGATTCGCCACTGGCGACAGACGAATATAAAATAGGCAATGAAAAACTTGAGTGTGATTATGTAGGAAAACAGTGTTAGCTTTACTATTGCTCCAAATAAAGTTTTGTTTCCGTATCTTTTGCTTTTGTTCAGATATGCCCAATCGATCTTGATTTTCTGGACGACCTGTAATAGCCGCATCTAATGGAGGGTTAAACATGATCATAACATGCATGCATGCCTATACTCCGTTCTAGCCGAAGCCATGCAGATTAGGGATGGGAAAAACGAACCGGTTTAAACCGAAAACCGTTTTTTCTGTTTTGTTTCGGTTAACCGGGTTTTTTCCGCCTCAGTTTAAACCGTTTTTTTTTGTTTCGGTAAACCGGTTTTTTTTCGCCTCAGTTTAAACCGTTTTTTTTTTGTTTCGGTTAACCGGTTGTTTTTCGCCTCAGTTTAAACTGTTTTTTTTTTGTTTCAGTTAACCGGTTGTTTTTCGCCTCAGTTTAAACCGTTTTTTTTTTAAATCCAAAAACCAGGAGAAAAAAACGGGTCGGAATATAGGCTCGATTTTAGGTTCGACTAGACTTTTATAATAAATAAGACTAGACTTTTTGTCTGCAAACGGCGTCTGTTTTTTGAAGCCAAAGATATTTATATTTAGTCGGAAGTTCTGTGGGTTCCGAAAGATTAGTATCTGCGTTGAATGATGTTGGTTCCGATGAGAGGTGTCGACTCACGGTACAACTCATTGCCGAAAGAATCTTTATGAGCAGATTAGATGATAAATATTGGCCAATGAATTAATTTCTTGTGGAAACAGTGTTAATAAATAATTTTGTCTATAATACTTACTTTTTGCAATAATTACTCATTTATTATTATTACATATTGTATTAATTACTTATTTATAGTCATTACTTATTACATTAATTAATTACTGTGTTAATACTTACTTATTGTATATTTTTAATAAAAATTTCTATGCACAAACATTGATTTAACAAACCCTCGAAAACCGGTTTTTTCAAAAACCGGTTATTTTGAGCGGTTTAAACCACCAGGTTAAACCGGAGGTGAAAATAACCGGTTTAACCAAAAACCGGTTTTTCTGGAAAAACCGCCATTCCTATGGCAAGATACTTATGGTAGATACGGTATTCCTATGGAAAGATACTTATAGTAGATATGGTATTCCTATGGCAAGATACTTATGGTAGATATGGTATTCCTATGGCAAGATACTTATGGTAGATATGGTATTCCTATGGCAAGATACTTAGATACATATGGCGGATGGCAAGATACTTCGCCCGCATGGTCTCTGCAAAGCAGCCCACCCAGGAACCTCAAGTTACCAAAAATGCAGACGGACCAAGGCACATTGGGTACAACAATCTCTATATTTAAAATAATTGGTAAAGCAAGAGGACCAGTCCCCCAGACCCAACCATTGGACCGATTTCGATAATTTTTATTTCACATGGAAGCTTATGATGTCTAGATACGTCATGAATGGTTGCCTTCCATCCACCAACCTCCATTTTCGAGATATATCAGAAAATAAAACTTCGGCAGAGTCCCTCAGCCTCTACAACCGCCTATTCGCCAATTTATTTCGCCAAGTTACAAGTATAGCCAAAGGCTATGCTTGTGACTTGGCGAATTTACGGGCTTTGTTCGCCAGAGGCGGCTAATAAAATATCAAATATCACTTAAATTGCCAATTTGACAATAATTTAAATTAATCTTACAGAAATAAAATTAATTTTACAAAATGGCTACCGTAAGAGAAATTAACAAATAAAATACAAACTACATTTCTCTTACTAAAAACAAACTTAAGAAACAAAAAAATTAATATCACGTATAACTATCTAAACAAAGAAATTAGCACGGATAAATTAAGGTATAACGTTCAAAAGAAATAATCTGAATCCAAAAAGTATTTAAACTAAAGAGTAATAAAATATAAACAAATATGCACACAAAAACGAGTATAAATAATAAACGAGTCGCTCAGAAGCCAAAGCGGATAAGTCCATTTTTTGATGTCTTCTGGTATTTGTAAATTTTGATGGAGTTAATAATATTATTTTTAGTTATTAAAATATTCACTCGTTGCTACATTGGAATACTTTATAAACTTTCACTAATCAAATTAATAAACCAAAAATTTTAAAAATTATTGTATTAAACCAGCGGGAGTGACCTCCCCAAAACTTTCTCGCATACGAATAACACGGCTAGAGGGAACAAATACACCGCTCGCCGGAGAACGTACGGTATTCCCTAAGGTGTTGGAAAACTCTCGCTCCAGCGTTCGCAGCTTTTTTTTGCGTAGAATGGAGGAAAAAAAACGAATAGATAATTTCAACGCTTTTTTTAACCGGTTTTTTTAAACGAAAACTGGTGACAAATCTACAATTAGGGTTTCGAGACTACATACAAAATTTCATTTATCCAAGTAATTTTTTTAAGAAGTTATGGAGTTCAAAAGTATGCGATTATGGCAGAGCTACAGACAGTCAACCCTTTGTCGGATTTGGCCCAAACTTTTATACGGACCTAAATTCATGATGATAAAACTGTGAACCAAATTTTATCCCTCTAGCTATTCAAGTTTTTGAGTTATAGTGTTCACATGATCGCGGACAGACAGACAGGCAGATTTCCCGTTAACGTATTTTGCCCAACATTTGATAGAAACCTATAAATTATGTGTACGGATCACATACCAAATTTTGTCCCCGTAGCTCTAATAGTTTTCGAGTTATCGCGTTCACAGACAGACATAATTCCAAAATTGTGTTTTTCTGACTCAGGGAGGTCTAAAACGTGGAGATTCGTCAAAATCTCGAGATCGAATTTTTTGACGATTACAATACTTTCTGTTTGTATACTTCGTATACGAGAAAGTAAAAGCATGAATTGTCTCAATTGTTTTTCTGGACTTATTCGCATTGTCGTCTGAACGACTCAAATAAAAATCCTAAAGTGTATGGTATGGTAAAGTAAAGGTATTAAACCCTCTGATTCCTAAGGCCATTGGAATAAAGGGACTACTAAATATGGGAAAGTCTGAGTTCCTCTATCAAAGATAAGGGAAATTCACTCCCCCCTTAAAAACCACAATGACAGCTGGCACTGTCCGAATTCTAAGAAAACCCCCACTTTTCCCCAAACACATCTGGGTGCGCTACTCTAGCGAAGAGAGCACGCGCCGTGGGTGTGAAATAAATCACACTTAAGGAAAGGGAGTTGAACTATCACAGTGACATTCGGACGGCTACCGTCTTTTGCTTGAAGAGACGTATGGGACAGTCCAGTATCAATATAGTTAAATATTGTTACAAACATGGAAAGTCGCTTCCCAGCAATGTGAGTCTTATGGTTGGGAAGAGAGTTTTACAGGGATAAGTATGGGATGACTAGCAGCAGCCACGTCTGGTTCCCCGACCTTGGCGACAAATTTAGGATCTCAAAGGTGCTGGAATCTTCTCGATATTTCCATTAGGAGAGAAGATACGCTTGTATGTACTAGATAATTCCTTGTGACGTCATGGCCTGCCGAGGGAAACTATACAAGGAGAGCGCTTGGATGACGGAGGGTGTGCGTTGATCGACTGGGATCGCCTTGGAGCGCGAATGTCTTTGGAGTTCTATCCGCTGTGCGAGCTAGTAATCTATTAGACGCAGAGCAGTAGTAGTCGTATGGTTGGGAAGAGAGTTTTACAGGGGTAAGTATGGGATGACTAGCAACAGCCAGGTCTGGTTCCCCGACTTTGGCGACCATCTTGGCACAAATTTGGCGACTTTGGTGACGAAATATGGGATCACAAAGGTGCTGGAATCTTCTCGATATTTCCATTAGGAGAGAAGATACGCTTGAATGTACTAGCAGATTCCATGTGACGTCACGGCCTGCCGCGGGAGACTACATAAGGAGAGCGCTTGGATGACGGAGGGTATGTTGATCCATTGGGAACGAATTTAGAGTTTCATCCGCAGTGCGAGCTAGGAAGCTGGTGAGCTGAGCGCTATTGAAAGTGCAGTTACTGTCGTTACTAGTTATTTGCTGACTGTTTGTGTTGTTAAATATTAAAGTGCTGAACTGTTATTACCTGTGAATTGTTGTCTGTTTACATTGGTAATCCGTGCAAGAACTATTGTTTCCTGTACCTGTGCTACGTGTTTTCCTGCATATTTATAAATAAACCTCCATTCTCCTGCGTGTTGGATCGCGTTTACACCATACACCCACAGAAAGACTTTCGTAACAATATGGTCAATGCGGTCATTCAAAGGCAAGTGACCCTCACCCATGTGTCCGTTCCGAATCCGATGGCGTAGCTCATGGCGAAAAAGAAGCACGCATTCCAGTGGATGATGACCAGGATGTACAGAATAAGCTTGGCTATCCGGAACGCGTAGGGGAAGTTGGTCCTGGTCTCGGTGCGGTCAAAGAACTCGAGCATCCTGGGGAAGCGGAAGAGGCGGTTGAGGCGCACGATGACCGCGCAGGGCACCCTCCCGTCGCAGGTGGTGCCCGTTATCACATAGAAGAAGTCCGTCGGGAAGATGCTGATGATGTCCATCTTGAAGGCAACCGAGGAGGTGTAGTTCCGGATGAGTTTGGTGCGGTCGTGCACCAGCAGACCCTGCTCTAAATAACCTGTGGAAAGACAAAGACCGAGTATAAGATTCACCGCTGTATAGCTTCAGAATAAATAAAATAAATAACCCTCCAGCCGTCAGGCTTTAAGATTGCTACGTTTAACGAGATTGTCACGCTGAAATAGAAGGTTATTCTCCAAGTCGTGAGGTTTCGGACAAAAGGATTTCAACCCCCTTTTGTGGTCATCTTCGCGCCGTAGGGCGTCTATTAGACCTGTTATCGTTCGGCAGTGACAGATGACTTCTGACCTCGATTCTTTGTGACAGGATCCTTTGTTAGAGGACCCTTCTTTGAGTATTCCCAGAAAAGTTGTTCAAACTGACCCTCCCCTGACCACAGACACTCCCTCTCATTATGTCGCCGCTTGACATCTGGGGGGAAGAGAAAAACTTGTAGAAGGAAAATCTCGGGTCTGACACTTGTATGGAACTTTTCTTTCCCGAGACGGTCTCGGGTCTGCCGTTATGAGAGGAAAAAAGTTTACTCAGATATCTCGGGCTTGACGCTAGGAGGGTTAATATGTTTCAGAATATATAGAATAGTTAATACGTTGTCGAGCTTGAAATACAGTATGTCCGTAAAGTCATGGTGCAGTCATGAACGCTTGTTGTGGCGAACAGAAACGAAAGGTTGAAACTTGCGCTACATTGGACAGTATCCCAAAGAGTGTCTGTAGTGCAACGGTGTGCGCGCGCAGGTGATGACGCAACATCACGCACCGTGCGGAGCCGACTGTGACGTCAAACATCTACTTTGACATGTTGCAAATGTATGCAGTTCCACAATTTCCAGAAGGTGTCATCTTTCATCAGGACGGCGCTCCTCCACACTACGGCAACATTGTTCGCGAGTTTCTGGATATAACATTCCCCCAGCGGTGGATAGGCAGGGGTGCTGTCATGGCATGGCCACCACGATCCCTGTACATAACGCCATTAGACTTTTACTTGTGGGGTTATGTGAAGCAACATGTGTACAGTGAAGGTATCAACGACATTAATCACTTGAACAGAGAATCACGGACGTTATTCACTCTGTTACACCAGACGCCCTTACCCGTGTGAGGGAAGATCTGGACTATCGTTTAGATGTGTGCAGGGCAACAAATGGAGCCCACAGCGAACTGCGCTGAACAGGTGTGCAAACCTGGAGAGTTTTCCTTTTATTTGGTGAAGATGTCACCTGTCTATCTTGTTTCGTTGCTTTCCTGTGACCGGTCAAAAGTGCACCATGACTTTACGGACAAACTGTATCAATTTTCTTACTAAAAGAGTAAAATCGTCATATGCGATACTGGTTCGGAAAGTAAAGATATAAAGTGTGCCCAAATGAAAAGGAGACTGCAGTTGTATGTAAAGAAAATTTTAATAACAATATTCTAGTTTCAGTTCATGTGGAACAGTACAACTATAAATAATCGCCATTGGCATTGATACACTGATCCCAGCGCTTAGAAAAGGAGTGGATGGCTTCAGTGTAGAAACTTCTGGGTTGCTGACGGATCCAAATCCCATCTGGCCGTCTTCCTATTCTCTGACAGATGACTGGGCACCCACTGGGATCAGCACAAACGTTGCCATAACCAAGCTTTCGGTGGATTATGTGATGCACAGTTCCTTTGCTTATCGACAGTTCAACAGCAGTTTCACGTGTGGTGATCCGACGATTCTGCTGTATGACCTCATCCACAGCCGAAAGCGTGGCACTGTTGACCACAACGTGCGCCTGCCCAGGGCGTGGCAAGTCCTTGATGTTTACGCGTCCGCCTCATAACGCTGATATTACCGGAATATGGTGCACCGTGCGAGATACTGCTCTCCATACACCTCTTTCATCCAGCGATAAATTTGAGAAGCATGGTCCCTTTCTGCGCGAAGAAATTGGATAACTGCTCTTTGTGCTGATCTGGAGGAATCCATCCTGCAACGAACTGCGGATACAACTCTCCAGAAATGAGGATATTGATGCGAAGTCATTAACTACGCAGGTGCAACTGGGAATACTACCACGCCATCTATCGGCTAGGACATTAAGTCACTGGGATTTGATACAACGCCGATACAGCTGAAGTTTCCGTTTCATTTGGGCACACCTTATGTATCAAATTTCATTTATTTAGCTTGTTGCATGTTGGAGATATCGCATTCCCATTCCCACGAATATACGGACCTGACGACATTCAACTCTGTAATGTTTGGCTACTGTTGGCGATGATTGAGAGAACGCTTGGGGCGATTCTTCCAGCGCGAAGCCTTGTTTTTTTTGAACACGCCGGAGTTTGGCGTCGTGAACGTAAGACCGATGATTGAATTGCCTGATGTACTTGGATAGCCTGCGTGTGCGCACATCGGTTGCTGTGACGTAATCAAAATTTTTTATGATTGAAACGAACTTTCAACTTTGATTTTGAACACGATTTCGACATTTTCAGCTCGACTGTGGCTAAACCGTTATTCCAAATTCTAAAATTTATTTTGCAATCTTCAATGTCCACCTTTCTCTGTTAAATGAAATTAAAACCAACTCTCTATGTCCTTCGGTTGCGGATCTATAAGCGTTCAACGTCACTGAGACGTCATCAAAATTCTTCTTTATTTTTACCAACTTTGCAGCTCGACTGTGACTAAACCTTAATTTCAAATTCTAAAATTCTTCTTGTAATCTTCAAAGTGCCCCTTTCTCTGTTAAATTAAACTAAAACCAACTCTCTATGTTATGTAGTTGCGGAGCTATAAGCGTTTAACTTGAGCGCGAAAAGCGTCATAATTTTTTTCTTTCCCGACACCCCATTAGACCACTATGGAGAGACGCAAGTCTACGTCAAAAGGTTTTCTATCTGGAATAGTTCAAAGTTGTAGTTAATTAAAACTCACTCTGTATATGGATACCATGATACTGCTGGACAGGCAAATCGTGTCGCGGTGTCTAAATTGCTAGAAGGTTCTGAACAAAATTCATAACCGAAACGTATCGTAACCAAAACTTCCCCTAGAACTCTCCTCATTTCGATATTCATTTAATCTTGTTCAAATCAAACCTTCCGCCCCAGAAAATTATTCTAAATAGTTCTTAGTTAGCTTTTGATATTGCTGATTCAGCAACTGTCTTGTTGAGCTGTCTGTACTGTTGAACTTGCGAATCGTAGTGGCATCAGCAGGGGTGGCGCCAGGGCCCCCCGTCGGGGATGCTGTGCCCCCATCGGGGAAAATTTTGTACGGGGTATTCAACCGTAGTTGATAAATAATAATAGGCGAAAATTTGAGACCAAATTCATTACATTAGTCCTCCCAAACAGCAGGTCGTGCCCTCCTGTGGGGGGGACCGGCCCCCCCCGTCGGGCAAAACGCCCCCCCCCCCCGTCGGGCAAACTCTAGCACCATTCCTGGGCATCAGGATGCAGTTTCTCTCACCTGAATCTGAGGAGGAGTCTACGCCAAATAATACATCTGGCGTAGACTCCTCCTCGGATTCGGAAACTTTTTCTCCTTCAACAAGACAAACAAGGTCTCAAACCTCCAAGATCTAGCAAGAATAAATTCCTGTCATTTGATTCTTAAACTTACTTGGGCCCTTAACTTTTATCTCTCCAGAAAAAGAAAATACAATATTTCTGCATTTTAATATCTTTTGATCGAATATTCTTAACAAAATAAGGTCGAATTTCAAGTTTCATTTCTTCCTACGTCTTTTATAAACCTGGTGAATTAAAAATATTGAATAATGAGACAAAGACAGGTTGGAAAAAATAATACAATTAAAATATTTAGAATCGAATGATCGAATGTTGATGACATGATTTCAAAAATCGTGTACAATGAAAAGGATACTCTCTTTGCAATACATCTGGAAAATAATACGTCTGGCGTAGACTCCTCGGATTCAGAAACATTTCCTCCTTCAACAAAGCAATCGAGGTCTCAAACCTAAATGATCCAGCAAGAATAAATGAACCTTTTCTTACTTTTCCACTTCTTTTCTTATAAAGAGACATTTTAAAATTTTAATTTCAGCTTAGTAATCCGTTCTCGTAATCCCTTTGCTAATAATAATTTAGTAAACAATTGCAGCAACAGCCTCAAGTTCTGCTGGGAGGCTGCAACTGTTAACCAACAATGTATTATGTGTGTTTTTAGCTATACAAGTTTGTAATTTTTTAAAGCTTTTATTTCAATAAAGGTTCACATATACCTACCCAACCGGCAAGGAGCAGGCATACCTACCTAACCAGCAATGAGCCGTCATACCTACCCAACCGGCAAGGAGCCGTCATACCTACCCAACCGGCAAGGAGCTGTCATACCCACCCAACCGGCAAGGAGCCGTCATACCCACTCAACCGGGAAGGAGTCGTCATACCCACCCAACCGGCAAGGAGCCGTTATACCTACCCAACCGGCAAGGAGCCGTCCTATATCCAAGTTCGGGGGTATACTGTGGTGTTAAAAGTCCGCGCCATCAACTTCCTCGCATTGGTATGAAACTTAATAAGACGGTACATATGAAATTCTCTCTTCTGATTTAAGGAACCCTTTTAACTGTGAATAACGGTAGAACATTCCTGAAGTAACTTCCATAAAAAGAGCTTCCTGGACTCTTTCTTCAACGTAGTAATTTTGAATATTTTCATTTCAATAAATTTATTTTTAGAAGAAATTAATTTAAAAAGCAATTTTTAAAAACCAACTTTCATTACTGTACTAAAAAGTAGATTTTATTTCCATTTTCATTCCTTTCTACTTTTTTAGTCATTGATTTATAATTCATTATTATAAATTTTATGGAATCCTAAATTAATTTTTTCGCAAATTAACTACCAGGTGGCATCACTCGTTTTGAATCAAAATTTAATTAAATTTATACATTAATTGAATATCGAGATCTGAAAATATTAAATAGTGCATTGGTATAGACAAAACAAACTTTCGAAACTGTAGTCCATCGGAAAAGAATTCAAAAATCGTTTCCAAAATTTCATCTATACAAACAGGAAATAAGTCAAGTTAACTAAAAGTATATTAAAAGATAAAATGACGGAAAAAGAAAGAGTATTCACACCCGTTCTGCAATGCACGGCGATATCGATGATGTAGAAGATATCACAGAGGTAGTCCATGAAGTACCAGAGATTCGGGCAGAGGTTCTGCAGCTCCCAGAAGACGCTGCGGCCGATGATGATGATCACATTGTAAAAGATGGCCAGTGAGATGATTGCCAACCAACGGTAGTAGAGCTGAGCGGCGGGATCTAAAACCAGGGCCCGGAAAAACCTGCGGACAGAACGAGTGTTGCATTCTCAAGACCGATTAAAACAAAAATACACGAATTATTATCAGTTCAGAAACTCTTAGTTTTCACGTATTTGCACACGTTGACTGCCATTCACGAAATAACGCGTAGTTGTTGACAGTCTTGTCCAGGACGCCGACTAACGGGTCTATTCTGATACCCCCGGTTGGGTTGGGAGACGTCACTTTTCCCCCACTTTAACAACGGGAAAAGTGACGTCTCCCAACCCAACCGGGGGTACCAGAATAGAACTCTTAAGCTATCTTGTAGAAGCTTTACCAGCTATTGCATCTAATATGACAACACATTTAAAAGACTAAGCAGGTTCTCTGAATCTAACCGATTTTCTCCTCGATCCGGTGTAATAGTCTCTCAAATAATACAGCCCACCTTGGCAAAACGATACTTTATTAAAATAGCTAAAACGTTGCATAAAACCAACAAGTAACATGAACACAAAAACAAGAACGACAGCTACTATTACTAAATTACTGGAACAACGCCCAAAATCCGGGCTCTTAAAGGAAGCTGCCAGAAGACTGCGCATGCTCCAGACTCCCCCTGCTATGGCGCAGCTTTTTGCATCCAATACTAGCCATTTTCGTGAAACTACGATTAGATAAATATAATATGAGTGAACGAAATTGGCTCCTGGGACCGGTAACCTGCAGTTTGGCTTGGAAGTCAACGTGCTAGAAATGAATATACAAGGAGTTACAATTCAACATGTACAAAGTTTCTGAAAAGGGTAGATTTCTCAAACAAGAAGGAAGAATCGTATCGCTATGCTGGATTGGAAGCACCATTTTCAAATGATGGATGTTTTATTGTCAAGGGAATACACAACTGTTGCGCAGGACTTTAAGTAGATGCTTGGTCCGACTTTTTTTCGGACGACAATTTGTTGGGCTTTAAGTTATGGTTGTTTGGCTATACGGACGTTGAAACCAAATATTTTCGGTGATAATTTTGCTAAAATTGGTTGAAAAACAGATCCATTAGTATTTTGTTGCACCCATTGGTGCTTGTGTTTAGTTTGTTTGGTTATGCTGCTACTACTCTTGCTTTCCTCTACTTGCATGTAGCTTTAAACCTTTTACCTTCCAAATGGGAAGGTTTGTATTTGTAAACTGACTATATATTAAGGGTGCCCAATATCTACCACCACTTTAAACTACCGAATGGCTGCATTTCTCTTCATAAGAGTGGTGTCTAGGCATGGTAAAGTGACTATGCGCTACTGGATGAAACCACTTACAGCGCCATCTGATGGAAAACGGTGGAGTTAGCGTTATTATCTCTAAAACGGTACGAGAAAGAGGAAAACAGTGAATTGCAAAGTTGTAGAGCATCATCGATTTAGTACAAAAAGACACCTTATGGTCATAAATGCTAAAACGCTTAAAATGCACCTTTGTTTGTTTGTGGCTTCCGAAACTGTTGACGTCACTTTCACCTGATCTGACTCCAATGGACTTTTTTCGGTGGGGATACCTCAAACAGAAGGTGTATGCGACCCCTCCACCAACATTGCAGGACCTTCAACGACGCATTACGGATGCTTGTGCCAACGTGACACCCGCTATGCTACACCGTGTGCAACGTGAAGTTCAAACAAGGGTCCAGATGTGCATTGCATCTGACGGAGAGAAGTCTGAACATAGAAAATAAAGGTATCTTGTGATAACTAGTTGTTTTTTTCTTTTTAAGAATGTTTTGCCACGTGCGAGTGTAAGAAGTCGCGAACAAACAAATACGTGTTTTAAGCGTTCTGTTCTAAGCATTTACGTCCACAAGGTGTCTTTTTGTACTAAATCGACGATGTTCAACAACTTTGTAATTCCCTTTTTCCCTTTATTCCGTACCGTTTTAGAGATAATAACGCTAACTCCACTATCTTCCACCAGGTGGCGCTGTAAGTGGTTTCTTCCAGTAGCGCATAGTCACTTTACCATACCTAGACACCACTCTTATGAAGATAGCTGTAGCCGTTAGGTAGTTAAAATGGTGGTAAGGGACTTTAGTGGGAAAACTGTATATATTCAATAAATACTGCCTGAGGTATTGGAGAGGTACTCTGCGGCCTCCTGCGTGCTGGGTTCGACTTTTCCCCGTCCTTTCCTTGTAGACTCTAAACCCTATGGGTGATTCGGTGGACGTGGGTTGTGGAGATCCATTAGTCTGCACAGAAAAATATGGTTCTAGCCCTCTAGGATTCCCACCCATTAGAGCCACGAGGTTCGTGAACATGATATCTGGACAAAGGTGGAACGGACATGGGCGATTCCATACAGTTGCAAAAATGTAATGACGCATTCCTGCCTGACTAGTCTTATGTTTGGGAAGAGAGTTTTACGGGAGTAAGTATGGTATGGCCGGACCAGGAACCCTGCCTGACCTTGGCGACAAATCGATGATTCCAGAAAATGCGACCCTTTTCTCGATATCTCTATTAGGAAAGAAAGTACGCTTGAATGCACGAGTAAACTCCATGTGACGTCACGGCCCGTCGGGGAGAGTATTTAAGGGCCACGCTTGGATCAGAGGTATGTGTTTATCCACTGGAACGACTTTGGAGTTTCGTCTGCAGTGCGAGCTAGGAAGCCGGTGAGCTGAGCGCTATTGAAAGTGCTGTTATTGTCGTTATTAGTGATTTGATGACGGTTTGAGTTGCTAAATCTCAAAGTGCTGAACTGGTATTACCTGTGAATTGTTGTCTGTTTACGTTGCTAATCTGTACAAGATCTATTGTTTCCTGTTACCGTGTTTTGCTGCATATTTGTGAATAAACCTTCATTCTCTATTACCCTGCGTGTTCGACTGTTTACACCATACACCCACAGAACGATTTTTGTAACAATTCATTTGACGACAATCTTGCTGGATCAATCTTTCCTTGATTACTCTCGCAGGAGTCACCCGAAAGCTTGGCAATAAGCGATCAGAGGACATTTAGGATACGCGAGACATTTTTCTGGGGTCACCCGTA
>BGPR01023161.1:0-23407 GCA_013235015.1 Araneus ventricosus | reverse complement strand
CCCCCCCCCCCCCCCCCCCCCGACCCGAATCCTGGATTCGACTTGCTTTGAAAACAGCTGACAAATGCCTTATTGGAAAATAAGCCAACAGATATTTAAATCGAAAGAAATTTTAATTGTGCGAGTCATAAAGGAAGTATTATGCATCTTAGAATGCAGGAACACGATTGCGAAATGACACGTTAATTTTGAATTTTCAGGCATTTCAGAAATATGTCTGTATGCAATGTAAGCATTTTTATGAAGGATGAATCAACTGTTTCGTAAGGATACACCCGATTATTCGAAAGAGAAATCCTTCCTGATAAAGCCAGATTTTTCTCGCCAGGTGTAAGAATTCTGTATCGGAAACGAAACTAAATGGAATCTGCGAGAATCAACACATCAAACTAGCAGCCGCTTCTGTGGAAACTGGTGACATTGAGAATTTAATACCTGGTGGTTCATTTTCAGTTTGTTCCGGATAACTAGAGGTGAGTTTTTTAAAAATCTAGTGACTGTCAAATTTTTGAAAGAATGTTTCATTAATTGCTGATACTGGGAACTTATTTTCATCAGAAGGATAAGAAAATGAGATTAAAAATATAGGTGAATAAAAAAAATTCCAAAACTTTTATTTAGAATTTTAGAGTAGAATATGTTTCATGCCGGAGCTAGTTCAGTCGAGAATTTTAAAAAGATGTAAAATTCACTTTTCCATAATTAAATTATTATTCCCATGGCAACGCAATAAAAATGCTGAAAGTGATTTTAATCCCGAAATAAAATGATTCATTTTAACAAAATGCTTTGATAATTTATACATTTGGTGATGGCAAAGCCTTTTGTAAAATTTTTGTTTCAACACAATTGATGAAAGTAGTTTCTTGCGTCGTTATTAATACACTTATAATTAATTATATTATTGTCTTTTATATAAAAAAACCGGGTGATGCAAAAGTCAGGAAAAGCTTTAAAGGTACATCCAACTCTTAAACCTCGAAAAAATGGTGGAAAACTGTCAGATTCGATACATTATATCTCTGAAACAATGCAATTCACAAACTCACTTTCTTTTTCCAGAAAAGTATCTGTTCTTTCTCTTATAGTACACACATTTACAAACATTCGTATTGGTATGTATTTATTTGAGAGAGTAATAAATATGGGTGTAATTTTTGGAGAAAAAATGAGATAGTCACCATGCGCGCATGATTACGGATAAAATTTTGGTCTAAACACAATATTTTGGATATCTAAATAATATAAACAGTCTGTTTAAGAAACTGAACCTCAATTTGTAAACATTAAATTCAATTTTTATTTTATATACCAATTTAAAATAAAAATGTTAAAAATTGTTAACATTTCAACATTTCTACCCCCCTACCCTTCTTTGGTGAAAATATGTACAAAACTGTGGTTCAATTTGTAGAACATAGCACAATACATATTCAGTACAAATTTTATGTAAAAATATTCAATAGTTCTTGAGATATCGTGCGCGCAACATAAAAAAAACACATTTTGAGATACAGCGCTTTAAAAATATGGCAATTTTAATTGTTTATGTTGAACAGCTGATACATTTTCCTTCATATCTTTCATAATTATGGGAATTTTTTAACGCGAACTGTTTTAAATTGTTCCGAAAAGACAGGGGAATAATATTTGGTTTTTTTTCATAAAATCGAAAATTTTCGAGGTTTAACAGGCATAGATCCCCTTAAAAATCATATAGTACATGAAAGCCTGATTCTAACGCTGTTATAAGGAAACAGGATCTTTAGAATAGTGGTAATTGCATATATTTTTACTGATGCCAATGATAGTGTCTCGTAGTTAATATATTATTAGAAACAGGAATAAATTACAGTCGGACCTCTATTTAGCGAAGTCGCTAAATCCCGAAAAAAAGTTCGTTATATGGAAAATTCGTTAAATAGAGATTCACCTTCTAAAATACTTTAAACTACACAAAACAGATTTTAAATTCATAAACACTAACTATTATTAAAAAAGTAATTAATCACACCTTTATTTTGTAAATTAATATCTATTTGTTTTATATATTTTAACCATCAAAAAGAAATCTGCCAGGAAAACAAGAATAAAACAAAACATTGTCCGGGAATACACTGTATTTTCAATTAAAAAATAATTTTATATTAAAATTAATGAATTTTAGCATTTCATCATACGAAGGTTTGTTGATTTCTGCATCATGATCATTTCCATCTTCGTCTTCATCGCAATTCATTGCTGTATTGTTTTTATTTTTCACACTGTCCACTTCAAAACTGCCACATCTTCATAGACACATGCTTTTAAACGTTTCGAACTAGAATTCGATGAATCATAATTTTGTATCTCATCACGAATTTTTTATTATGGTTGATAAGCTGTTTGGAGGAATACCAAATTTTAAAGCAATATCCTTTTTTTTCCACGCCTTTATCCACCTCATGAAGAATTAAATTTCTTTCTTTGATTCTCAAGCACTTCCGCTTTGACATTCTCCATATTCAAGGTCATTGATCATCATAAAATGTGTTAAAAGAAAGAATAAGTTTGAAATGTTCAGGAATAGTTTGAGAAATAAGGAGAAAAAATATATTGAATCACAAGAAAAAGTTCGTTAAATAGAGAATGCACTTCGCTATTTGGAGGTTATTTTGCGAAGAAATTCGCAGAATGTTCTTGGTTCCAAGAAAAAGTTCGCAAAATAGAGAAACTCGCAAAATAGAGGTTCGTTAAATAGAGGTCCGACTGTAGTTACAAAATGTACATGAAAATTCCCAGTACATCTTAATTTATTAAACACAATGAAATAGCAATAATGAAACACGAGAAGGAAAATTTCAACAGTCATGAATGAGTTTCGAAATGGGACATATTTTTCTTATCCTCTTCTTCATCATATTACCAAGCGTTTTATATTTCAAAAAAATATATATTCAGCAGAAAACAAGTAATGATCTTAAGAAATTTCGTGTAAAGGAATAAAAAAACATAAAGTTAGAGATTTCTACCGAACCTGCATGTCATCCAACGAGAGGTTTCATTGGCGTACACCAACGAATATCATAATGCTAATCGTGCTTTAATGTACTTATTTGCGTATATTTTCCTCTTCTTTGCTATTATAGGCAAATCCTTTTTGAAATAAAAACGATCAAGTGTTTTTGAAGAAATTCTTATTTTAAGGTAAGTTTTCTTTTGCATTGTGAATTTATTAATTTTTTGTTTCTAAAAATAAATCTTTTTTATGTTTATTCATTACTAGCCGCCTTAGGCGACCAGCTTGTTCGCCGGGAATATGATTTCAATTGAATCTTGCATCATTTTACATTCATGGTTCTCTTAACAACGTAATTCTAAACTTCAGATTGTGGCGATATTTAACACATGTTCTATAAGTAACCTTGGACCTCTTCTGTTCATTGTCTACATAAATGTTCCTAATGGAGTTAAATAACTGACCATGTCATGTAACCCCTAATTTCACATTGTCGGCACTGTCTTCACTTTCTTATTCCTCTTTTAAAATATGCATTTGATTTCAACATTAAAATGATTCAGCGGCATGTTAGCTGGATTAAAGTATGCTGGAAAAAAGAATGAAAACATAGCAACCATCACCATTCAGCTTAATAAATGTATTTCTTAATGTAAGCAAAGCAATACTTCGGAGAGATTGGTTTACAGATTTCACAAAAATTTGGATGAACTAAAATTTGAAAGCAAAATGTAATGGATATTATCTCAGATTGCAACAATAAAAGAGAAACGTGCAATTAAATATTTGTTTAAACAACGGGAACGGCTTGAGTTGCGTTGTAACAATGAAAATTATTGTTGCAAATAATGCCAAAAAATATTTTTAAAAATTTATTAAGATTCGAAAAAAAAATTGTACGGCAACTTAATTGATTACATTGGGAAGGTAGTGTTTTGTACTTTCTAATGGTATAAAAATGATTTTTGTACTGTAATAGTTTCGGAAGGAAAAACGCTATTCTAGAAAACATTGCACGGCAACTTAATTGATATCATTGGAAAGGTAATTATTTGCAATTTGAAATGGTGTAAAAATTATTTTTGTGCTGTAATATTTTCGAAAGTTATTAAGGAAAAACGCCAAAATTTCGCTTAATTTTTAATTAATTAAAATTTCTAAAAAAGGGCTCCGAGGTGCACATTCCGATCCTCCAAAGTATGTTTGTGCCAAATTTCGTAGCTCTAGGTCCAACGGTCTGACCTGTAGAGCGCCAACACACACACATATTCTCCTTTATTATTAGTAGAGATGTAGAAGAATTTAGAATGCTTTTATTTGTAAGTAAGTCACTTCATCGGGGGGACACCACAAGTGCGAGGATGATAAGCCACCGGATAAGTTAGCGGGTTCTCGCTTCTCCTGGGGTTGCAATAATGGTGGGCTTATGTCATTCCCTTCAGTGATAGTACAGGGTGACAATTATTGATCTATATGGAAAAAACCTTGATAACTTTTGAACCGTTGGCGAGATTGAGTTAAAACTTGGCGGTTGAATGCAGCGCATAATTGGGATTTTTTTGAGCATGCGTTACTTATGTTGTTCATTACGTCGAATTACAGCGTTTCTGAGCGTATATCGATCGTCAAGGCCTACTATTCGAGCAATAACAGCCCGATTGCTGCTCAAAGGAAATTTGCGACCGAGTACAAGCTGAAGACAACCAGTCCAAGTGCTATAACGATCAAAAATGTGATTGAAAAATTCGAGAGAATTGGTAGTGTCGATGTCTCGACACTTCAGCGATTTTTGCAGAATTTTGCTCTTCGTCTGCGCCACGTCATAGCCATTGATGGCAAGCATATCGAACATGCCATAAACTAAATCCGAATATCTGTAGTTACTTTTAAAATTTAAATAAATTTTTTGAACTCGGTAATTTTCGAAAATTTTATTCTTTATTACATATAGCTCAATAATTGTCACCCTGTACGTAACTCCTGCGGGAGGAGTCGGGCCGTGGTCGGTAATGGCCATTAGAACTCCGGCCTCAGTACTCCAGCTATTGCAGCGACTGTCATTCACAAGTCCCTGGATGTCTAGGCAGGACAAGTTTAACACGGTTTACTGTTATTTGTAAGTTGGTAGAATAATTTTGTCCGATGTTTGCTATACAGTTATAAATTTTTATAAAAAGTTGAGAATATTTGAAGATTACACGATACCAGCTCATCCCGAGCAGAGCATCTACACTCCGTTATATACACACCATGTATTCCCGGCCATATTGGCGTATTCTGGCTCCTGACACTTCAGCTCGCCAAGAATTCAGCGTGAGTCAAGAAGGCAATAAAGCGAAGTTGGCGATTCAGAGCTCCAAAAGAAATTCACAAAAAAGGCGCCAAATGGGGTGAGTTTAACGGAAAAGTACCCAATATACAATATTATTAATATAATAGCCCAGATTCTCCGGTAACGCTCTGACGTCACCAACAATAAAACTCGCGCCATAGCACTGCGAGACGTTAAACAGCATTATTTCATTGTTAGAGGACATAAATTACAGTAATTTTAAATTTAAAAGAGTAATTATCGTTCTAATTTCAAATTGAATAGCTCTAAAATAGTGAAATAAAATTTGCTATCGATTGAAATAAAATTTATCTCGCTATGATCAATAGTTCCCGAGAAATTTTAAATTATATGAATCATATATTTCAAATTAATTTCCGTTTTATAATAGAAAGTAGTAAATTACGTCAGTGGTATATCATGCGCGTGATATAGTTTGGACGCCAAATTGTTTCTGAATGCAATCGTGGCGATGTTGTTTTCTTGCCAAGAATTAAATTAACCACCAGTAACGTGAATCTGCCATTCGTCCTCAACCGCCGCCAGTTCCCGTTAATTCCAGCTTACACGATGACTATCAACAAATCGCAGGGGGAAAATTTCGATCATGTTGAAATTTACGTCGATGAGCCTGTCTTTTCACATGAACAGCTCTGTGTTGCACTTTCAAGGTCTAGAATTCCCAATCACGTTAACATTTACATAAAGACATCTGAAGTACAAGAAAAATTATTAAACAACGAAAAATACTTCACACGGAATGTTGTTTACCAAGAGGTTTTTTGAATAAAGAAATATTTAAATATTATGTAACTAAAAACAATATTTCCTGTCATAAAACGTATGTTTATTTTATTTGTTTTCAATCAATGTTAAATATTTCTCTCGCATATATATCTATTTAAACACGTCAAATTTGAAGAGAAATCTCTCGAATGAAGAGGCAGTTTGCACCCGTCAAACCATGACGGGTGCTTTTCTAGTTGACAATAATAAGCTCCATGATGTTCGTCTCAATTTGTGAATATAATACGATTTCCCCTTCGCTGATTTAAACTATTTTGACGTTGATATAAACGTTCTCTGGTTCGCCTAAACCCATTTGCTTCATATCTAACTAATCTCTTTCGAATAATTTCATCGAAAGTTTCATTACATTTTAAGAAATATTGTGAACTTTAAGACCAAAACTCAATTAAGCTATGTTGGCGATTCAGCACTCCAAAAATTTCATCATACCAGCGGGAGTGTTCTCCCCTAAACTTTCTCGTATACTTCCCAAAAAAGGTGCCGCTGCCCCTTCCCCCGCGTGGCTAAAAAAATTCGAACCTACTGTTTCCGAGAATCCAATGACTATCAGAAGGTTTTTCATTATAGTGATTGAAAAATATGTAGGTAAAGAATCAAATTCAAAGCGATGTGTACCTATTTTCCGTTCTTACCGGCTCAAGGAGAAATTGAAGTAATTCGCTATTTCGTAATGAAATTCCGTTCCGTTCTGTCCCTTTCGTATGTCCAGAAGATTGCTTCTAGTACGCATGCGCGTGGAGATAACGGATTCTCTTCAAAAGCAAATTATACAGACCGACAGACAGCCAACCCTTTGACAGATTTGGCCCAAAATTTTATACGGACCTGCATTCATGATGATAAAATTGTGTTCCAAATTTTATCCGTCTAGCTATTCAAGTTTTTGAGTTATAGTGTTCGCATGACCGCAGACAGACAGACAGGCAGACTTCCCGGGGACGGATTTTGTCCACAATTTGATAGAAACCTACAAATTATGTGTAAAGATCACATATCAAATTTCATCCCCGTAGCTCTAATAGTTTTCGAGTTATCGTGTTCACAGACAGACATAATTCCAAAACTGTGTTTTTCGGACTCAGGGAGGTCTAAAACGTGGAGATTCGTCAAAATATCGAGTTCGAATTTTTTGACGATTACAATACTTTCTCTTTGTATACTTCGTATACGAAAAAGCGAAAAGGCGTCAAATGGTGTGAGTTTAACGGAAAAGTACACAATATCATTTTTTTTCTAAGAAAAATTTCTTTTACACCAGAACGAATATACTTGCAGACTATGCTTATGACTGTTCCTAACATGGCTACCTGTTTTGTTTTGTAAACATACTGATAGTTGCCATCGTCAAAAGAGAAATTAAAACTTTTTTTCCGTGCCTCGTATCTTACCGTTCTGTATATACAAATTGTTAAGCTTTCGAGAAATCATTCACAACTAGGGATGGGAAAAACCTACCGCTTTAAACAGAAACCGATTTTTTGGTTTCGGCTAATTGGTTTTTTTTTTGTTATTTTTTTGCGCCGGTTTAAACCGGTTGTTTTTTTTAAATCCAAAAACCGGGTCGGAAAATAGACTCGATTTTGGGTTCGACTAGACTAAAATTTACCAAGTTATAAAGCTTTGAATTTCATCATCTCAGGCCAATCACCGACAACCGCTTCCTCGAGTCGTCTGTTGGTTGGCGGATTACTGAAAGAGTCTTTATGAGCAGATAAATATTGGCCAATGGATGGATTTCCTGCGAAAACAATACCAATAAAAAAATGTTATGTGCAAACGGCGTCTGTTTTCTGTAGCCATCAAATATTTATCTTTAAAGTTCTGTGGCGTCCGAAAGATTAGTTTCTACGTTGAATGATGTCGTTCCCTATGAGAGGTGTCGACTCACGGATCAACACATTGCTGAAAGAGTCTTTATGAGCAGATTATATGATAAATATTGGCCAATGAATTAATTTCTTGTGAAAACAATGTTAATAAAATATTTTGTCTGTAATATTTACTTTTTGCAATAATTACTCATTTATTATCATTATATATTGTATTAATTACTTATTTATAATCATCATTTATTACATTGATTAATTATTGTATTAATACTTATTTATTGTATATTATTAATAATAATAAATTCTGACCATAAACGTTGTTTTTTCTAAAATAAAATTTCAAAAACCGGTTATTTTGAGCAGTTTTAACAGCCAGGTTAAACCGGAGGTGAAAAAAAAAACGGTTTAACCGAAAAACGGGTTTTTTTAAAATAACCGCCATCCCTTTCTACAACATACTGGTACAAGTGTATATTACCCTAGAATCTCGATTATCCGAACTTATTGGGACAGTAATAACCTCGGATAATCGGAAACTTTGTTAATAGAGACTGCACTTCAAATCATAGCCTCTTTTCTTGAGACAAGATTTTCCAAACTGTTTGTTTGAAATTTTAAAAAAAATTGAAATTATATTATATTTTATCAGTTATCAAGCTTCTTACACTCATTTTTTAAATCATTTATAAATCTTGATAAAAGCCTTCGCAAATGTTACTGATTTTCTCTGTTACACACTGTCGGAAATACAATCAAATGTTGCGAAATAAAATACCTATGATCAAGTTAAAGATACTGCGCATTCGTAGCGAGGATCAGGTGTTATGCTCCTGATAACATTTGTAAACTTGTAGCGTTTAATAATCAGGCAGCAGTGAGAGGATTTCGGTAAGATCTAAGAGAGATCACCCCTTTGGGGTGTTATATTTTTCTTCCACTTCAAGTCCACGACACTGCTTGAATAATCTTAAAGGTTATCTACTCTATTAAAATTCGAAGGTAAACAAACGTATGTATGTATGTATGTATGTATGTCCTTCTATCTTCTCACGAACCACCGAACGGAGAAGCGCGCGGAAAGTACCCAAAGATGGGGAATAATTCCAGGAATCCATTTCGGGCATTTAAATATCGAAATTTTAGTTAGTGAAAAAGATATTAATTAAAAACTAACTTACAACAATACTTTTCATTGTTACAGCGCAATTCAAAATTTATTTTATTGTTGAAGTCGTTTACTTTAAAGAACATTGCTACAACAACAATAAAAAAGTGACGCTGACAGAAATAAAAAAAATGCATTGTTGCAATATGGAAACCTGAACAATGCAACAAGTCAATGTGGATAGAGTTTTGTGTGGGTTTTGGTAATTGATATAAAGAAACAGGGAAAATTAAATCGCTCACACATATAGGGTTTTTACTAAAACTATTGTTTTCTATAAGGTTTCACTTTTAGATTTCATGTACTCAGTGTATGTTGCTTCATGTGCATATAAACTGGAGGTGGGCATATGAAAAAATAAGGATTCCGATCAACGCTGGGTTATCTCATTCCTTCCGTACTAAAGTCAGACAAAAAATAATTCCGGAATCGTAATTTTACAAAATAAAGATTATTTTTGCGATTTTTTAAAAGTATATTTTGAAGCCTTTACGCGGACGAAATGATTGAACCGCTCTTTTCTCCTTATTTATTTAGGAGAGAATGTTGGGCATGTGTCACATGACCTCACTTTTTCTCTCCGTCAAGGAATGACGCATTATTCGAGATAGCCCGTGCAACGCCGGGTCACGTAGCTAGTATTTTATATAAAGGTTGCAGGGTCATGGATTGGTGTTATGTTACCCTATCATATATTAAGGTATCCGACTGCGTTCGGAGACATTTTTTTGAAAAATAAATTATATATATTTTTTAATTTTATTTTTCAACTGCATACGTTTTAAAACTATGAAAATATTGTAAAATTAGGCTTTCAAAATAATATTGTTTTTGAAAAAACTGAGAAATTTGAAGAAAAATGACTAAAATATTTGCCTTACGCTAACAGCCATAAACAAAATCATATTCTAAATATACATAAATCCTTGTAGGAGTACATTTTTATGACAGTTATCTGTGTTATGCTCTAAAACATTTCTTGTACTTCAAAATAATTTTGAGATATAGCTGAACATAGTTACTAAACTGGCAATTTTTCATAAAAAATGCTTTTCGTTTATATTTAAGCACATAAATTTAATACTTAATTTTAAAATTGACCTTAGTTTTTAGAGGAAAACATCAAGCATATTACAGAAAACAATCTCAAAAAATTTCATATCAATACTTGAATAACCTTTTGAGAAATCATTGCTACGGTCGACAGTTTTCCTCAAAAATATCATTTCTCAGAAAACGCATTTAAAGTTTTCATGCGACATGAAATAATGCCTACAGTTCGGTAATAAAACAGCTGTAACTCCATTTGTAATTCACGTAGAGTAAAAAGTGAGACAGTTTTAGAAAGCTGATTAAACAGGCTACAAAATTAAATCATAAAATTGTTTTGATAATTTCATCAAAAACGACGATTTTAAATCAGTCGGATACCTTAATCCAAGACTGATATGATTAATGCAAGGGTTGCCGTCCAATGAAATTTGTTGAATATTGTTACGAAAGTCTTTCTATGGGTGTATGGTGTAAACAGTCCAACACGTCGGATAATGGAGAATGAAGGTTTATTTACAAATATGCAGGAAAACACGTAGCAGAGGTACAGGAAACAATAGATCTTGCACAGATCAGCAATGTAAACAGACAACAATTCACAGGTAATAACAGTTCAGCACTTTGATATTTAGCAACACAAACAATCAGCAAATAAATAACGACAATAACAGCACTTTCAATAGCGCTCTGCTCACCAGCTTACAAGCTCGCACAGCGGATAGAACTCCAAAGACGTTCGCGCTCCAAGGCGATCCCAGTCGATCAACACACCCCGTCGTCCAAGCGCTCTCCTTATATAGTTTCCTCAGCAGGCCGTGACGTCACATGGAATGATCTAGTACATTCAAGCGTATCTTCTCTCCTAATAGAGATATCGAGAAGATTCCAGCACCTTTGAGATCCCATATTTCGTCGCCAAATCGCCAAGATGGTCGTCAAGTTTGTCGCCAAGGTCAGGGGACCAGACGCGGCTGCTGCTAGTCATCCCATACTTTTCCCCTGTAAAACTCTCTTCCCAACCATAAGACTCACATTGCTGGGAAGCGACTTTCCGTGTTTGTAACAATATTGTCCATAAACTCTATAGGGGAATTTTCATTTGCTGTTATCTAAATCATGCACTAAAAGTCACGCAATGGGGGATCGATGAATCATGAAAGAAAATGTATGTATGTATGCTTTTTTATTAAGCCGGCCACTCACTTGAACTATAGCCATGCCATTTGTCCTAAGCGCGGTTTTTTCCCGCCCATTTTAATTGGAAAATACAGGCACGTCATTCACAAGCACGCTAACTCTGAACGAAGGTATTGGAGCGATCTTCTTTCCCTCTCTACAGTTGCTTGTCAATCCCTCTTAGATTATCCCCAGGCAGCAGATTTTAATTTATGCTGCCTTCGAAGCGAGGCTTCAGTCTACGCAAGGCATTGTTCTTTTCGCTAGCCTCTTTCAGGGTTCCTCTGATTTTTCGTTCCGATTTCAGTCCAGACGGAATTCCAACCACCACAAGCCATTTGGCTGATTTGCATAGATTTTTATCGCTTTTTCCTTCTCGCGTTCCAAAATTTACATTTTGTTTGTGAAGTGAATGGCAGGCTTTAGATGTGTCAGCCGTCGCGATGCATTCATCAGATATTGCAAATATTGTGCATTCATTCTATATAGGGGAGAGATGCTGAATATGGACTGATGCCTAGATAGGACCGGTAACAGAACTTCAATTCTATTGAATATTTGGGCCGTAAAATAGGCAAATAATGTTGCAACGATGTAGATGTGGCGTACGAAATCATTTTTTGGGAAAGCGTGACGTAGTTACATTTATAGAACAAGTGTTCATATTTGACTATTAGCAATTAGTTATTTTTATAAAAGACAAAAAGCATTATCAGACAGGAAATTTTTGACTACAATTTACTATAATTATTTTATGAAAATAGTTTAAAATTAAGGTTAGATTTTTTTTGTTCTTGCTCAAATGTTGCCTAGATTGGATCACAAACGATTGCCTAAATTTAATGGGGTTATTATCGTAAAATACAGAACTAGCTCAGAAAACAGTTTATTACCGCTAGTAGTCCTCAGAAATTGGAATTGGAAACAAGTTAAAGCAAAAAAAAATGACAAGAGGCTGTCTATTCAAACAGCCGCTGATGTTAAAGGCGTAGGACTACTTTACTCGCGTGACTCTTTTGTTTCCCGTAAGTTTTTAAATTTAAGCAATTTTTTTTTTGCTACTTCTGTTGTTACCCTTTATCTCTAAAATGAGACACAAGTTATGTTTTCAACATATGTAGTTACCGAGATGTAGAGGATCTCCCATACAACGTTTCTTGTGGCGAGTGAATCAAATTCCTTCCTGAGACCCCATTGGGCGGAACGTAGTCCTGCGTTAAAGCAATAAAAGGACTCTAAAGCTATCCAATGTTGGATCGAAAAGTGTAAAAACTAGAATTCATGTAATTTATATCTTTTTTGAAGAAAAAAAGGGGTGAAAAATGAATTGAAACAGTTCATAAAATGTCATATTTGGGTTTATGCATTGTGTGCTGGTGTGAATTTGAGAACAAAAGAAAAAATATTTTTGCTTTAATTGTGCTTAAAGAAATTGATGGTCCAATTTTTTAAGCCGCTTTTTTCCTAATTTAAATTGTATTCCATAAAATGTTAATTACATTGTTCTGAAGATAAATAAACTACAAAACTACACTTCTTTTTTCTTTTTAATTCCTCCTCCATCACTGCACATTAAACGAGCGGGAGTGGTCTCTCCTAAACTTTTTCGTATACTTCCCAAAAAGGTGTCGTTTCTCCTCCCCCCGAGGAAATGAAAAATGCGAACATTCTGTAACCCAAAATGCCATGACTATCCACTATTTCTCTTAACGCGCATCATTGTCACGAATATCGCCAAGCGCTCTCCAATACGCGAAATGGCCTTGCGTCGAAGTAAGAAAATTGAATATGCAATTTGAGCGCCTTTTTTTAACCGATTGAAACAAAAATTCTTATCTATCTACCTATTTAAGTTTTTAAGTAATCGTGCTCACATGAACACAGACAGAGTGTCCGAGGACGGATATTGTCTAAAATTTATCAGAAATGTACAAATTATGTGTAAAGATCACATACGAAATCTCATCGCTCTAGCTCTAATAGTTATCGAGTTATCGCGCTAACAGACAGACAGACATTATGACAAAAATGTGTTTTTCGGACTCAGGAAGGTCTAAAATTTGCAGATTCGTCAAAATCTCGAGTTCGAATTTTTTGAAGATTACAATACTTTCTCTTTGTATACTTCGTATACGAGAAAGTAAAAATGTCCAGGCAGTCCAAAAAATTCCACTATGTTTCATGCTGCTGACAATAAAACGACTCTCTTGAGTGAATGTGAAGTTTCCTCCGCTAACTTAACACAGAAACTTAGACCTGGCCTGACAATTCCCTTAATGCATCAAACGCAAATTTTTTGGCGATGATGCGAGTCCAAGGAGGCTAACGGTACCAAAACCGTGCATACAAAATCGGTAATCGACCCACATGTTTTTTCAATTACAATTCAAAAGAAAATTTTATGAAATGAATACTTTTTACATGTTTTCGGCTATTTATTTAAAATGTATAATATGCGCCCAAATGAAAAGGTGACCTTAGTTGTATCGGCGTTGTATCAAATCCCAGTGAGTTAATGTGCTAGCCGATAGATGGCGTGGTGGTATTCCCAGTTGCACCTGCGTATTTAACGGCTTCGCATCAATAGCCTCATTTCTGGAGAGTTGTTTCAGCAGTTCGTTTCATGAAGGATTCCTCCAGATCAGCACAAAGAGCAATTTTCCAATTTCTTCGCGCAGAAGGGGAGCATGCTTCATAAATTTATCGCAGGATGAAAGAGATGTACGGAGAGCAGCGTTTCACACGGTGCACCATATTCCGGTGGTGTCAACGTTATGAGGCGGGACGCGTAAACATCAAGGTCTTGCCACGCTCTGGGCAGGCGCACGTTGTGACCAACAGTGCCACGATTTCGGCTGTGGATGATCTCATACGGCAGAATCGTAGGATCACCACACGGGTAATTGCTGTTGAACTGTCGATAATCAAAGGAACTGTGTATCACAAAATCCACAGGAAGCTTGGTTATGGCAACGTTTGTGCACAGTGGGTGCCCAAGAATCTGTCAGAGAATCAGAAGATGGCGAGACAGAATCGTAGGATCACCACACGGGTAATTGCTGTTGAACTGTCGATAATCAAAGGAACTGTGTATCACAAAATCCACAGGAAGCTTGGTTATGGCAAAGTTTGTGCACAGTGGGTGCCCAAGAATCTGTCAGAGAATCAGAAGATGGCGAGAATGGGTATTTGCCTGACCCAGCAGTTTCTACACTGAAGCCATCCACTCCCTTCCTACGCGCTGGGATCAATGTCAATAGCGATTATTTAGAGTTGTACTGTTCCACATGAACTGTAATTAGAATATTATTATTAAAATTTCTTTGCATATAACTGTAGTCTCCTTTTCAACTGGGAACACCTTATAAAAGGAATTTTAATATTTTTCAAACACTAAAAATGTGTCAAAAGCTTGATATAAAAGATATTAAAAGTAATTTAGAAATTGAAATAAGGTAATTTTGATTCATTTAAAGCAGTTCTGCAAGCTATAGCAGATTCCATATTTATATATAAGCCTCTTGACAAGACGTTTACACAAAAATAATAATGTTTTACTTTTTTACTGTTTCGTATTTCAGATTTATTTTGCGAATTCGATTTTAAAAAAGAATTTGTTTCAATATTATTTCACGGAAAATATTAAACAGCATAACCCTAATTTATAAAAATAATTTCTTAGTGGTTTAAAAATTATTCTGAGAATATTTTCGTTGTGATTTGAAATGATTTGTAAGGATTTTAATTAATAAATTTATGTTTAATTATTTCATATTGAAATTCTTGCGGTTTTTGTACTCTTGACTTTTCAATGACATTTTTGTAGAAAGTTTGACCTGCTATAATACGATATCTTTTTCACTTTAAAGTCTTTGAAATAGTGTAAGATTAAGATTTGAAATGCCATGTTTGCCATAGATCTTAATGCGTTCACTTTATCTTTCAGTATGGCACCGAACTCAAAAATTGTGGAAGAACCTGTTCACTCTAATGGATCTGAAAAACAGGAATACAAAACACAAATTGTTTGGAGAAATGTGATTCTCTTTGCTTATCTACATTTGGCAGGGCTGTATGGTTTTTATTTAGCGTTTACATCAGCCAGCTGGAAAACTACTGTCTTTGGTAAATAATCTTATTTAATAGTAACTATTACTTACAGTGACTTTCTAATTATTGGGTAAAATTGGCGAATTTGGACAGGCGCCTAGATTGAACCTGTGTCAAAATTTCAGTTGTAATAAATATTTGGTCGTTAAAGTAGGCCTAATTATATTGTATCGATGTAAATGTGAAGTATGATATCAGTTGTAAGAGAAAATGCTATGAGTTTACAGATAGAGGGCAAGTATATATTTGGATATCATCAGTTAGATATTTTAGCCAAAGACTATCAGTCCTTGTCCTGTTTTAAAGTAAGTAGCAAAACATTTTATTATATCACCAGATACACGACTGATTAAGATTGACGATTTAGCACAAACATTTTATTAAAACAGTTCAAAGATAAGGCTAAGGGGATTTTTTATTTAATTTAATTAATTAATTAATTTTTTGTCTAATGCTTAGATTGTACCACAAACAGATGCCAAAATTGGATTGCTAGAATCAATAAGTTTGAACCAGAAGAATATTCCAAAACTCAGTTATTATCCCTAATCGCGCTCATAAATTGAAGTGGGACCAGCAAAAAAATTAAATCATCAGATGCTGGTTCAAAGAGAAACCAGCGAGAGTGGTCTACCCTAAACTTTCTCGTATACTCCTAACACATGTAGAGAAAAATAAGCTAAAAGGCAGTAAAACGAACAAGAACCCCTAACGCAGTGGAGAAAAAAATAAGCCAAACGTCATACCACGATTTCTGAAGGTCGTCCAACGCGGAAGTGGAATTAGAAGCCGGCGTGAAGCTGGGTGTAAGATAAAGAAAAAGAAATTTGCAATTTCAACGCCTTTTTTTTAACCGATTGACACAAAAATTGGACACAAATCTATCATTAAGGTAAGAAGGCCACATACCAAATTTCATTCTTGAAAGTAATTTTTAAAGAAGTTATTGCGTTCAAAAGTATGCGATTATACAGACAGACAGTCAACCCTTTGACGGATTTGGTCTGAGATTTGTTACAAACCTACATTCCTGATGATAAAAATGTGTACCAAATTTTATCCTCCTAGCTATTTAAGTTTGTGAGTTATCGCGTTCACATTAACACGGACATACAGGCAGTCATCCTGCTGACGGATTTTGTCAGAAATTTGTTAGAAACCTACGAATTATGTCTGAAGACCACATACCAAATTTCATCCCTGTAGCTTTAATAATTTTTGAGTTAACGTGTTCACAGACACACAGACAGACATAATTCTAAAATTGTGTTTTTCGGACTCAGGAAGGTCTAAAACGCGGAGATTCGTAAAAATCTCGAATTCGAATTTTTTGACGATTACAATACTTTCTCTTTGTATACATCGTATACGAGAAAGTAAAAAAGAAGGGGTTACGTAGTTTCGCACTATAAGTGAGGAAACATAGGATCTGATACAGTGCATAAAATATCACACTTTGGTTCATACATCTCGTGCTGGTGTGAATTTCATAATCAAAAAATAAATTTGTTTTAAAGCTTAAAGAATTAGTGATCCAATCTAGGCAACCATTTTCCTTAAATGGACCGACAACACAATTTTTTAAGCTGTTTTCTTTACTACTTTAAAGTGTAATTCATTATAAGTTAAATAAATAATAGAAATATAAATTAAAAGTAAAAAGTATAAATAAGAAACAGAAGATTTAAACAATAAACGATAACAATACACCTTTTTTCGTGCACAACGCAACAGCATCAAGTGATTGCATCAATAAAAAAATTACAACAATTAATATTTAGAACACATAAAATAGAATTTAGAATGTAAAAGAGATTACTAAGAGTTTTTAATTAAGTTTTAATTAATTTTTGACTAATTAATGTACAGTTAATATCTTTATTAAATTTTGCTAATTATAACTGTAATTATAAGTTACTTACATTGCTCTGGTGCTAAACAAACTACAACACAACTCTTCTTTTCTATTATTAAAATTACTAATTTATTACTGTACATTAAAAAGTGTATAGGTAGTTCATATTCGCGGTGGCTCTCATCTATATTTTACTAGCCGCCTTTGGCGACTAGTTTATTCGCCAGGGATATCTGTTGTGTTTTATTTCAATCAAATTTCCTATATTGTTATTTCTTTTTAATTTTCTTGAATAAAGGAATTTCAAACTTTAACTGATAGATAACACATGCAATTTTAGGCCAGGGTGAAGAAATATTTCATCCATGAAATAAAAATTGACAAAAGTTTTGGAATTAAATAAAGATCTAAAGATTCAATAAACTCAGGCTTATAGACAAACCTTAAAAAGACTTTGAACAACCAACTGGAAGCATTGGAAAATTAGATGTGATAAAATATGAATCGAAATTTAAACATTTAAGGCAAGCAGCAAAAGAAAGTTAAACAGCTTTAAAGGTATATAACTATACAAAATGTGTTTAAAGCTAATTTTGAATATTTATTAAAATTAAAGAAAAAATCCCATGGATGGTAACACTAAAAAGTGCACATTTTTACACACATGTATTATTTTTTTTACATTTAAAAGTGGTGCAAAAATAATTTTTGTTGCGTTGCTCGTGAAATCAGGACTTCAACAAAATGAAAAAAAACGCCCACAATGACATGAAAAAGTTTTGTTAACAAAATGGAAACAAAAGATACAGATTATAGATTTTTAGGAAAACAGTACCGAGTACGTTAATCTAAAAGAATATTAAAAAATTGCAACTTGAAAATCATTATTAGACAGCAAGCGAAGTATGCGAGACGAAGAAAGATATTAAGACACTGCCGAAAATAATTATTGAGTCATTCAGTTAAAGGTTATGACGTCCCCTGCGTTCT
Source organism: Araneus ventricosus (assembly GCA_013235015.1). Classification (NCBI taxonomy): domain Eukaryota; kingdom Metazoa; phylum Arthropoda; class Arachnida; order Araneae; family Araneidae; genus Araneus; species Araneus ventricosus. The sequence continues at coordinate 5,089 of BGPR01023161.1, read as the reverse complement.
TCGCCACCAGCCAATCAAATTGCAGCAATGCATTCTGGGAACGGAGAATGTCGCTCCGGTGAATGTCTCGCTGCGAAACTCGCTAGCAAAAAAACTGTTTGAACTGATCAGGTAAAAATTAATTTAGAGAAACGTTCAAGTTATAAGATGAAGAGAATTGAAATTGATAGCGTTATTAGAACATCGTATGCAATACTTTTAAGAAATCCAAATGAAAAATTAACATAAATGTGACTATTTTTCAACAATTTCTCAAAATTCAGTAAATTACGTTAGAAATTCAAAATCAACTTCATAAGAAAGAAAGTTGTTTGTTCTTTTCGATGGTGTATCTATTTTTCTTATTTCAATTATCAAAATCAAATTTTATTGAGAAATAAGCGGAAAAAACTACCCAAAAGAACACAAGATATCAAATAAAAAAATTTATAGATTCAATTTTAAAATTCCGGCTTCCAGGTGCATTGAGTCACCAATAAAACTATCTGTGTGTCAAATTTCAAGGCTATATGCGCGATATATTTGTTTGGACATCGCACACACGCACAAACATTGTCTTTTATAAGTATACTAGCAGTACGCGCACGGCGTTGCCCGTGGAATCAGGACTTCAACAAAATGAAAGAAAAAAAAAACGCCCACAATGACATGAAAAAGTTCTGAAAACAAAACAAAAGATACACATTATTTGATTTTCCCGCTTATTTTTCTTCGGGATAATAACATTTGAACTGTAGAAAAGCAATACAGAGTACGTTATTCCTAAACAATATTAAAAAACTGCAACGTTAAAATGATTATTATACAGCAAGCAAAATATGAAATCGAATCCGAAAGTAATAATCGAAGTCATTCAATTGAAGGTCATGACGCCACATTCACTCTTCCCCGTCAGCCAATGGAATTGCCAGCAGCGTTCCGCAGAAGTGTCTCGGGAGGGAGCTCGGTAGATAAAAATATCTTTCAACTGACCAGGAAAAAATTAATTAACAAAAATCGGGAAAATATATTTTAACGGTCCTTGTTTTAAATCCGACAGAACCGTTGCAGTTATGAGCAGAAAAAAATTGAAAATAATAGTGTTATTACAACGTCGGACGCAGCAAATTTAAAAACAAAAATAAAATTTCGATGGCAAAGACTGACTATTTTTAAAAATTTCTCAAAATTCAGTAAATTACGTTAGAAATTCAAAACTAACTTCATTAGAACGGAAATCTTGTGCTCTTTTCGATGGTGTGTCTATTTTCTTCGTACAATTATTCAAAACCATTCTATTGAGAAATTAGTTCGAAAAATCAACCAAAACAACACAAATATTAAATAAAAAAATTTCTAAATTAAATTTTAAAATTCCGGCTTCGAAGTGCAATGAGTCACGATTAAGACTACCTGTGTGCCAAATGTCAAGGATGTAAGTGTGATAGATTCGTCTGGACATCGCACACACGCACGCACATATACACACAAACATTGCCTTTTATAAATATAGATTTAAGACATTAGTTATGTTTTTAACATATGTATTTACCGAGATATAGAGGATCGCGTCACCAATTCAAGCGTAATTTTGCCTAACTTTGCGACTCAGTGGTCGCTGAACTACATTTCCGATTTTCATTTTTTTTTTTGTAACTTCTGTTGTTACCATTTATCTCTAAAATAAGACATTATTTATGTTTTTAACGTATGTAGTTACCGAGATACAGAGGATCGCGTCACCAATTCATGCGTATTTTTGCCCAACTTTGCGACTCAATGGTCGCTGAACTACAATTCTGATTTTCAATTTCTTTTTTGTAACTTCTGTTGTTACCCTTTATCTCTAAAATAAGACAATAGTTATGTTTGTAACATGTGTAGTTACCGAGATATAGAGGATCTCCCGTACAACGTGTTCTGTGGCGTTTTGGCGTGTGAATCAAATTCCTTCCTCAGACCCCAATGGGAGGAACGTAGTCCTACGTTAAAATTTGTTGAAATTCAGGGTGTCACGAGCAACGCCGTGAGAGTACTGTTAGTGCACTAATAAAAGAGTGCTTTAAAATGCTGTTTGTTAAATGTATCTCAGGTGTTACTTTCGGATATCTTGCTGCCCTGGGGGTCACAGCAGGAGCCCATCGGTTGTGGTCCCACCGCTCCTACAAAGCCAGGTGGCCACTCAGAGTTTTTCTCTGCATTCTGAACACCATCGCAGCGCAGGTAAATGACTTATTCTATGTAATTTTATTAATAAATTATTCTATGTTTTTTTCCTCAATAAAGTTTCTACCCACACGCATCCAAACTTCAAGCCGGAGATTTTTATCTCTGGAGTCAGGGGTGTGTCGTAGTGCAATGTAATGGCATTCCGAATCCTCTTAATGATGCGTTCTAGTTTACCAGAAGCATTCTTTGGAAAGAACCGCTGAGCAGGTGTGCGAGAAATGCAGTCGGCGGAAAAGGAATGAAGAAATCTGACAGTTTTTCTTTACAATACATTCAGTGTATCTCTACTTCTTTAGCAACATGAAGAATGTCCAGTGTATACTCGATTTTCCCTCAAGTGTTTTTTAACATTTACTGTGTCTTTAAACTCCTGCATCCATCCATAAATTGAAGACACACTTGGTGGACTTCTATGGTATCTCAGGCGAAACTTTCTTCCCACGGTTTTCGGAGATTTTCTGTCCGCTAACCACAATACACACTGCGCTTTCTCCTGAGAGGTCGCCATTTTCGTTTCTAATTGCAGCTACTAAGTAATTAGCGCCATCTACCTCAGACTATTGATACTAGAAAAAACAGTTAGATTTTTGTGGCAGTGCGTTATTTTGAACCTGGCCTTTGGATCCGGAGTCTCGAATCTTAACCACTAGACAAAAGGAATTCCCCTCTCCCGGAGGTAGATACTGACTTATATACTTCACATAATAAGATGGCGCAGTATGGTGCTCTACAGGAGCAACCCCCAGCTTTTTTTTATATTATCTGAATATCAGGAAAGAGATAAATGCACTACCGTCTGATGCGTGCATATTGCAGATTGCTGCCCCTATAGTTAGTGCGCAGGCTCGTGCAGGCTTTGTGCTATGAAATGCGTCATAGACTCTGTGTTATGAACTACGTCACAGACTTTGTGCTATGAAATGTATCATAGACTTTGAATCGGGAGAGCTGCGTTGCTGTAGAGTTGTAGTGTTGCCATCTGGTGAATGTAGCAGAAAATGGAATTGATGTGATTTTTGGTGCTGCCATCTAGTAGTGGGACTGAAAGTAGGTGTTGCGCGTACTTCTTTCGGTAGTCACCACTGTGGCAGTGCGTAGTTTAGAAAAGGAGACCTTTGGGTCCCAAGTCAAGCCTCTTAAAGGAATTCCCACTGTCCGGTAGTAGATACTGATTTATAAGATGGCACAGGACGGTGCACTGCAATTTCTTCAATCTTCTGCAGCAGACTGCATCTCATTTGACTATTTCATATTTTTGTTATTAATTTTTAGAAGCAAAATTTTTCTCGCACATTCTGTATTCATTCCTCAGAGAAGCGTGATCACATGAACCCCATGGAAATCAACGCGTAAAGGGATAAAACTAGCTTGATTTCAAAATGTTTTACGTAGAAGGATGTGATGGTACAAGAATATCATTCGACTCTGCAAGATTTGTAGCGATTGCTTTCTGGTTAAGTTTTTAAAAGTGAATTTAAATGGAAAGATTAATTCGAAAATAATAAGAATTATGTGAATGTATTGAAAGGTTCTATCACAAATTTTTATCACACACACATGCATATACATATATCACAAGCATAAGTATATGCAGACTAATTCAGCTAGTACAGTAGAACCCTGGGAATCCGAACCACAGGAATCCGAAATTTTGGAAAATCCGAACATGTATTTTGATTTTCTAAAAAAAATTATTAAAAAATGAAGAAAAAATAATAATTACGAATCAGAAACAAACCTAATGTTTGCTCCCAACTTAACAAATTTATTTGAATTGGTCTTTAAGAATGAATACAGCACTTTAATTAGTAAGAAAAAAATCCGTTATCTTCTTTTTTACCCTCATGTTTGCCACTGCACCGTGCAAATCGCCGCCTGGTCTTTCCGTACGCGTTCATAGAGCATCCAGGGTCAATATTACACTGCATTTTATGTATCAAAAGTATTTTACCGAATTTCCTGGATAATCCGAATTACCCGGAATCCGAACAGAGGTCAACCCTAATTAGTTAGGATTCCCGGGGTTCTACCTTAATTCTTTTGTCTAATTGACTTGGCCAATTACGTGTACAGCGCCATATAACAGTTGGTGAAGAAAACTAGGACTATTTTTCTTTTTCTTCTTCTTTTCTTATCTTTTTTATTGTAAATCGAAATCCCATTGACGGAATAGTATCCAGACCAAATTTGGTTACATTTGGCTAAACAGATTCTTTACAATCGAGATCCGAATCCTTCACGTTATTTTAAGGCCAATCTGTACTTTGCCAGACATTGACTTACAGCATAGGTAGTGAATATCCTTGCAGCAGTAAAATATGTGAATAATACAAAAAGCATTTCAAGTATTGAATCTGAGGAAGTCAAATAAAATACCTCAATACACAATAAAAAGATTTGCATTATTAAAACGCTCCAAAAATCATCAAACATAGTGGTGAAGACCAAATGAAGCAGCTGGAATATTGAATCTGTAGAAGTCAAATAAAATACCTTAATACAAAGTTTAAAAAAATTACATCATTAAAACGCTCCAAAAATCATCAAACATAGTGAGGAAGACCAAATGTAAGAGATAGAATATTGAATCTGAGGAAGTCAAATAAAATACCTTAATACACAATTTAAAAAAATTACATTATAAAAACGCTCCAAAAATCATCAAACATAGTGATGAAGGTCAAATGGAAGAGCTAGAATATTGAATCTGAGGAAGTCAAATAAAATACATTAATACACTATACAAAAATTTGTATTATTAAAACGCTCCAAAAACTATCAACATAATGATGAAGGTCAAATGGAAGAGCTAGAATATTGAATCTGAGGAAGTCAAATAAAATACCTTAATACACTATACAAAAATTTACATTATTAAAAC
>BGPR01023160.1:0-24551 GCA_013235015.1 Araneus ventricosus | reverse complement strand
ATCTATATATTTAAATTGCTTATCAACTATCTTAGAATGGTGCGAGTTCTTATTAAGGAATTTTTGTTGATGCCTTTAATGTGTATATGATGCCAAATAAAGCATAAAATGTAACTATCTTGCATCCATTTGATTTTTTTGTTTTACAGACTAGAACATTTCAAAAATGTTTACTTGTGAAAAATTTAGTATAACATTAAATACACTGAAAGATTATGTAGATCATTTTTTTCTATATAGCAATGAAAACAAATTTGAAAAATTGAAAATAATTTGGGATCTCATGCTATTGGTGGATTTTCTGAAAGTTTTATAATAGAAAATTTCTGTAGATATGTTCATACAAAAACCATATTGCATAGGTGATTTCAGAACACCTGAAAGTTACCACTTAATTGTGGAACATAAACGTGATAATGTTATTGTTGATGGTATAAAATGCAAAAGCATTTTTAATGATTTGAAGTATTTTAACGTTTTCTCTCCATGCCTAGGACATGACCTTTTTGAAGGTGTTGCAGCAAATGATTTCTTTTTATTCGTTGAGCATTTTGTAAAAGTAAAAAAACATTTTACTTTCTAAGAACTCAATTCTTTTTCAGTCATCAAACAATATTTTTAACATAAAAATAAAGACTGTACTTATAATTTATTTTAGATTTCTACTACTCGTGCTGAGGCATTAAAAATGGACTTTCCTGTAACTTCCCTGTATAATAGTTTGTGGTAAGTTATATTTTCTGTAAAATTTTTTGAATTGTATGTAATTGTATGAATGTAATTTTTTTTTATTTTAGCTTTGAATAGTTAAGAACTAAGTTTAACATTTAAAATTATATTAATTGCAACACTTTAGTAGGAGAAAACACCCATTTTGTTTGTTTATGTAGCAGTTTGAAGTTGGAATACCTAATTTAACTTCTCTCCTACATTTTGTTTAATTAAGTTTGCATTAAATTGACTCTGCAGAAAGCTTCATACAGATCTTAAGAATACTTCCTCATTAACAGATGAGCTGAATTAATTACAGATATTATTTTATAGTAATTTAAGTAAGATGGGGTAAAGTGGTCATAGGAATAGGCTTAACATGCATCACTGTTTTAAAAATTTCTTAAGCTTAATTTATTAGACAGGTGTTAAATATTAATTAAAGATATATTACAGATTATAATTAAAGATTTGAAACTGGATAACCCCAGTTTTTGTACCAAAAGCATCACATAACGCATATAAGAAATCAGCCAATTGCAAAAAAGGATGTACTCAAAGGTCGATCAGTTTTTTTTCCTCTCGAAACTAAATAATTGAATGATTATCAATCATTAAAGATTTTTAAAATTATTACATTTTTAATTAAATTATTTCAAGAAGTATAATATGTTTGCTTGCATTTTGTAATTGTATAATTATTAAAAATTTATTAGTAAATATAATGCTAAAATTATTTTGCTGATTTAAAAGCATTAGTGACTTTCTATTACTTCTGACTTTGAAGTATGTGTGTAACATTTTCGCACATATTAATGGGGAAAAGTCACTATTTTAACCTCTAGTTATTTTTTTCAATTTATTATAAAATATTCCAAAAGAGAGAGAGAGAGTGAAGCATATTCTATCTGCCAATTAAGTGTTGCTTTGATAATTTCTTGCAATGCTCAATTTTATTACAGTTTTAAGAATTGAGCAAAGCAAGTTTTTCATATATATTTTTAAAATTAATTTCTGGGCTTGTTTCTTTTTCTGCCTTTTAGTATTTCAGGATTGTGTTCAAGTGTTGATATTCTATCACATTTTGGGAAAAAATAGCCTAAGTCAATATACAAAGCTAATTGTAGCCTTTTAGTGTTAAAATGGGAATAAAATATAGATTTTACCCATGACCGAACTTTAAAATGTATTTTACCTACAGTAATACAAAGTGACTTAGTCTCTTTTGACACTACACCCACAATATGTTTGCTTGATTTCTGTGTAATTTTCTGGATTCCTCAACTGCTGTAGAGATAAAATAATTTAATAAATTGTGTATTATTATATTCTAGGTGGTTTGTGAGCATTAATCCGAGTCAAGGATCTAAAACAACCAAGACTAAAGGGAAGAAGGCCTCTATTGACTACAATGTTAATGTAGTACACTGTAAAATGTAATGTACAGTGATAGCAGTGGTCCTATATTGGTCCTATAATTTCAAATAGAACTAATCTAAAATGTATTAAAATATCTTTTTCAACTTTTCCCTTCAGTATAAAATGATAAACAAAATGGTAAAGGGAATTACAAAGAACAATAATAATAATTTTGTTTCTTAATAACCACAGAAGTTTAAAAATGGGATATTAAAAAATCTCTTTATTGTGTGTGTTATTTTAATATTAAAAATAAATACTAAAATTATATTTAAAAATTTCTACCATTAGTCAAACAGTCCATGAATTTCTTTCCAAAAAGAATGTTTTGAAACTGATTTTTCATATAAAATATCCTTTTACATGTAAAATAACACTTTAATAATCTGAAAATTGCATCTAGGTGGGAAAAAAAAATGTTGCCAAATTGACAGTTTCTTAAAGTTTAATAATATTTAAAATGTTTGTCCATTTTTATGGATATTCAATTCTTTAGTGTTGTAGTATAAAATTTAAGCTTTAGTTTGAATTTGGGTTAATATACTCAATTGATAGCTCTTTTATTTACCCTGGAAAAAGAGCCTTTGAAAAATAGCTTTAACATAATCAGAATAAAATAGAAGCTTTTTTTTAAAAAAATCTCCACCTGGTAAAGTGATTGGTGTTTTGCAAGATCCTTTGGTAACGGATATTTTAAGTAAGAAAATACAAATATTTATTAAAATTTATAGTTATCATAGTTAAAAAATTGTTTCTAATTTTTTATTGAAAATTCCTATATTTTTCTGTACTTGTGCTGCTATTATTGTATTTAGACTGCAAATTGTGATGTAGTTTTACAATTTTTGTGTCTTGAATGTACTCATGAATGTTTTTATGACTGTGACATTGTATATTTTAACTATATCTTCTTTAACTATCACAGTATTTTGTACCTGTGTCATTGTTTTTTTTTTAATTTGCTTTGTTTTGTACTATTGCTAATTTTGTCATATTACTATTTGTAAATAGAAAAATAAAATGTTTTTTGTTACATTTTGATTTGTTATTTCGTTGCTAAAAATATCCCAACCTAAAGCTCTTTTAAAAATTACATATTACTATAAAATTTACTGTGAGGGAAGTCGGGGAATTTTATCGATCTGGAAAAATCGGGGAAATTAATAGTTATTTGTTTCTTGAGTTATTGTCTATAAATTAATATCTTGTATCTAGCATTATTTGTAACAGTAAATGGAATTTAAAAAACTTATATTCATTTATAAAAGCATAAGTTTTGATTAGAGCAATTAATCTATGATTTGTTAAAGAATAAAGATTTGAAGTAATATTTTGGCAGTTACTCTTGTTTAAATCTTGGCTAAAATATATATTGGGTACGTATTTATTTTTCTTTTCAATTCAAATTTATAATTTTCTATTATTTGGGTACGTATAATTATACTATTTTTATATTTATGCTGCAACATGTTATTCTGGTACCCATGCAAAGAGCACTAATTAGTTATTAAGCTGTTTTAAAGTTTTGAGCAAAGATCACAATAACCTGTACTGTTAATATAATTTAACTTGTGTTGCAAAGAGTAGTTTTAATGTTTCTTAGAATTCTTAAGCAGTTTTAGAAGCAAAGTATTTTGTTGAAATTTCCAGTATTTTTTACATATAAAAAATGTAATATACTGTTTTTTTAGGAATTTCATTCCATTTTTTTAAAAATTAAATTTCATAAAAACATTTAATTTTTTTTTCATATTAAATAATTGGTAAAAGTGTTTAATAATATATATTGTACACATACAGTGATTCTGAGAAGGGAGAAATCCAGAAAAGTAATATAATTAGTAGCCGTAAATCAGGGAAATTTTTTTCAGTTTCTGCAGCCACCCTGTTTCAGTAAATGTTACTGTAATATTTACTGGATTTCAGTAAAATGTTACTGTATTATTTACTGGATTTCAGTAAAATGTTACTGTAAAATTTACTGTGTTTCAATAAATGTTACTGTAAAGTAGACTGTGGTTAAGTATATATTAATGTAAAATTTACACTTAAAAGCGCTGTATGCTATGCAGTAGAAACCTATAATTGTAGTAAAAGTTCCTGTAAAAATAGCAATACATATTACCTTAGAATTTGTGATAAAATTTACTGTAAATCAGTTAATGTTACTGTAAAATTTACAGTACACTTTAATTTTTTTCTACTGTAAAATTTTACGGTAAAAATTGAATTTTACAGTAAAAAGTACTGGCAATCAGGGTGCCAGCACTTTTTACTGTAAATTTACAGTAATTTTTTTTACAGTGTAGCGCCATTTCTGCTTCCCACAGTTCACAGAGCTCGAGTAACAAAAAAAAGATACACTATTTGGATGCGTAGGATATCACACAAGCAGTTAAGAAAATTCAATAAAGCGGCGATTAAAAAGCATATTAATAATTACACAAGCATACTGGGAAAGAAACTTCTCTTAACAAGTAACACCACCTATCTCAATTTTTTGAAATTTCAAAGAGGAAGAATATACTCAATTTTTCACAATCAAAAGGAATATTTCTGAATTTCTTCCACGTCTAGTAGGAACATGCGGTCTATTGTTCATATCAGGTGTTGTAAAAATTTAAAAATATTCGTTATCGGTTTCAGAAAATAGAGATTTCAAATTTCAAAAAATTGAGATAGGTGGTGTTGCTTGTTAAGCGACGTAAAACACAAAAATCTGCATTGAACCTTACTGTCAAAGAATAAATAGGTTAATCGCAACTTTCTCGTACATTTCCAGTGAAGAAATTAACTGTCAAAAAATATAACCTCGGTATTTTGATGAATCTTTACGTTTTAGATGTTCCGGATTCCAAGAAAGGCATTTCTGGAATTTTTCTCTGTTTATCTGTGAACGCGATATACCAATCACGGAATCATCTAAACGAAAGAACATTAGTATGGCCTTTAAATCAAAATTATAGATGTGCATGGAATTTTATAAGAAATCCCTCAAAGGGAATTATGCTCGTCCGTGTCCATGTGAATTCTATAACTGAAAAAGGCAATGAGTCAGATTAATGGAATTTGACATGCAATTTTATCATCAGAATTATGATTCGATATAAACGTTTGTACAAAGTCGGTCAAATAGTTAAATGTCTGCAGATATCTCTATTCATTTATCTGTGAACCCGATAAAAAAAAAAAACGCAACTAGCTAAATGAATGGATTTCAGTAAGGGGACTTTACACCAAATTGTAGATCTGTATTAAATTTAGACCCAGTCGGACAAAAGGAAGAAATCCAAAAGTCATAGGGTCAGTTGGGGTAATTGGGAATGAATTTTGCAATTTTTCCAATTTCAATTTAAAATGATAGTATGAGATGGAGAAAAGGACTTTATTCTTTTTGAGTGCCTGCACAGTTCCTTAAGCAATGCCTCTTTTCCAAAATAATTTACGCAAAATAATTAACCTATCATGAGTGAGAAAACGCCATCTGGAAACAGCAGATGGCATTCGTAATATTACAGCGCTAGCAAAAATGCCGCTATCTTTCTGAATCCTAACAGTATTCAGTTGAAATTTGTATAAAAGTTGCCCTATATATCTGTCTTTGAAATTATGAAATAAAATTTACGCTACGTTTCGCGAATAAGCAGTTAAAAATTATTTACTTCAAATGCTCATATTTTTTCTAATATTCAAGGTGTTTACTTCAAATTTTAATATAATGATTCTCTAACATATTGTCACATATTATGTAATTTTCTTGCAATTTTGTTTAAAACTCTGCAAGTTACGTATAAGCAAAGCACATGCGGAAAAATTTGTGATTTTTTAAAGAAACCTGTTTAACTTCCCGAATATTCGAGCTATTTTTACAAAAATGCATGTAAATATTGCGTACATCACATAAACTAACTGATGAAAGTTGCGAAACAATATCAGCTTTCTGTGAAGCGGCGTGAGACAAAATCCCTTTTTGGTCGGTCCTCTAAATGCCCCGTGTTAAAACGTATATGGCCTTCATATGGTCGAAATTCGAGGAAATATTCGAAAAACATTCACAATTTTCAAAATGTGTCCGCAATTTTGGGCAGCGTTGTACTATTTTAAATGCCCTTTGCTGCCTCCAGATGGCATTTACTCACCCATGTTCCTGTGTGATTTTTAATGCTTATCGTATGTCCAACCTGCTCCTAAAATTTGGCCACGTTTTTTTTAATCACCCTGTATAGGGAAAACTCCAAAATAAAAAATCGGTCAGTGTCACATTTCCTAAAAAACTTATCTTTCAATTATTTAAAAGGCACTAATTTAACGTCGATGCTTATTTTGCATTGACCACTGTCTAAATTGTATAAGACATTAATTTTTAAAATATCAGTGACAGCGATTTTGAATAATTTCGGAAAATGTGGTTGTGACTTAAATTTTGGATTCTAGTGTATTAGTAGAAACAAAATAAACAAAGCATATCTTGTTTAAAATAGATATTGTTAAACAAATGATTTCGAAAATAAATGCTAAATTTTCTTGACTAAAATTCAAGAATATATGGTTATAAAAACAGTCTTTATATTCACTCTTTCATTAAATTTTTATTTCGTACACGAAGCGTCGTATAATAGTGAATTTGAGAATAAATTAATTTTAAAATTCCATAATATTTAATAAATTATTCAAAATTCACAAATATTATATTTTTAAAATTCAATAAAATTTATAAATCAAGTACTAAAAAGTATAAAATAATCAAAATAAAAAACTACTATTTAGTGCACTACATTTTATTATCAAAATGAAAATGAAACAAGTCAGTGAAATAAAAATGAATAATAAAAATGTCAAAATAACTCATTTTTGAGAGGTTTTATACTTACAGCAATAATTTTCGTCAGAATTATCTCCACAATCGTTCCTGCCATTGCACATCACAGTTCTCTGGACGCATTTGTTGTTCACGCATCTGAATTGGTCAAAACTGCATGGCCCATCGTCTCCTTTGCATATGCTCTGACGAAGATTTTCTAAAATAGCAAGCATTACAGCTCATTAATTTAAAGACAAACTGAGAACATACTTTTACAGAAAAATTTTATTAAGTATTAGAATAAAATGCAGGGCGATTTATAAATTAACAGCAACTTTAAAAATCAATAACTTGCATGAAAAAGAAGATTGCAATACGCTTTTTGCGCAGAATGGAAATGAAGTCGGGTATTTTTTGCCATAAAATCAGAAAGTATTTTTGCATAGTTTTCATTTCATACCCCAGATTCTGTGTGTAATGAATATTTGTTGGAAGATAGAAGCAGCACCATATGATTCTTAAATAATTTTATCAATCACCACTTTTTAATCGGAAAATCTCTTTTAATGTCATTTTTTCCAATTATTTCCTAATGAGATCTAAAAATTCGTAAACGTATGAAAATGAAAAAGCATTCAAAATTATATCAAGAAGAAATATAAATACGTTGTTATTTGATAAATAAGAATTTTTAAAACCAACATTCTCTTAATTTGCCATTAATATACGACAACGGTATGCTTGATGATCAAAATGTTGAAGATCTCAAATTTTCAGGTGTCACCCCCATCTGGGATCACGACACGTGGCTTCAGAATCTTCGGGTTATATGGAGGTTCAACCAATTGTGTAAATTCCGTGGTTATCGACTTTTAATACAAAATTTAATACACTGGAACTTGGCTAATTAAAATCTAATGGGATAAAATAAAAATTCGATTAATCCAAAAATTAAAATTAAGGAAAACTTATTATAAAAATCAATTTTTACAGAAAACATGATAGTGAAGATTTATTTTAAAATATTTAATACATATTACATTTATATTAATATTTACAGTTTAAATAAATAATAATTAGTAGATAGAAGGAAAAACAGTATAATATATAAAGCAATAAGAATTATATTTCAAAATTTTTTAAAGATAATAAATTCAATAAGTAATCTTAATAAACAGTATATGTCACTTTGAGTAAACAGTAAGATTAGCATGAAAATTTATACTCGTTTTTAAACGTCAGAATTTTTTAATGCTTTATTTGATTCAGTACATTGTCTAACAACAACATGTTTGAGCGAATTAAGGACCTTTAAAATTTATTAATTTATGGTCACTGAGGACGCAGGTTACAGATGTATTTAATTAACAAAATAATTCGGAAATAAAAACCATATTTTTACCGTTATAGTTTTGACTTCGAATCAACCAAAATAAATTCGAATTATAAAACAAACGTTAACATGCTAATCGGAAATTCAAAGGACTAGAGAAAAATTCGAATTGTTAAAGAAATCTAATTAAAAGTGTTCAAATTAACCAATTTCACTGTATAATATTTAAAATAGCTAACTACATATTAATAAAATAAAACAGGTTTGATATCAACTATTAAAAATGCAAAAAAAAAATTGGAATACAATGAGAATCATAGAAGAGGACAAAGATAAAAAATTGGAAAATTAAATCATTCAGTGATTTAAAAATCTTTTGTATAATAATTCCAAACTAGTGAGCCACACCTTTTAAGGAGAGAATGATGTCATGGAAAAACAACTCATATTTAAATTCATTATTTCATTTTTTTCATATAAGACTCATATTCATTAAAACTAAAATAAGAAAGATAAATTCGGTTTAAACACACAAAATCATTGAGGACCTTAAAATTGATATGAAAATTAGTGATTTAAAATGCCGAAAGTTACTTCTGAAATGAAGGAATGAAATGAACGGTATCTGAACAGAAATTTACCTGCATCAACATTACTGAAGATGAAAACGGTTGCAAATACTAAAGCCAACAACAAATGACAAGAAACACTCATTTTTCTTATTATTAGTTGTAAGAAGTCTGCTGCAGCAATTAATTCTCGTGAAAGAAACGCAACATTAATACACAACTGACGCACTCAAACAGAACACTCGAGAATCTCAGAAGAAAAAGATCTTCAGTTTCGTATCTTATCTGATAGTGGAAGTCCTAAGTGTAAGTGGAACAGCCAAATGTAAATACAAAGCGGAACAAAGTCAAGTGGAAGTCGCAGATTTTTAAGATATCTTTCTCGATTCAACCCTTAAAAAAGAGACAGGAAACTGCTAGTTTCTATTTGGTGCAAGAGAAGCATTTGTTTCTATTTGGCTTAGAATGCATACTCGTCGCGGCGGCCCCGACTGTAGGGAGCTTAACACGTTAAATCACCGAACATTTTTAAGTTTACTTAAATTTTTTAACACTTTTTTTAAATATATGGGATTTCAATATCTGCTTTATTGTGAACAAGCTTCGTAGACATAATTTATCAGTCATTATTGAATGTGGCGACGTATATGTGCACTAAATATAAGTAAATTACCTTTCTGCTATGCTTTTATATTCATATCAATATTTTTATTTATAAGGGGGTGCAAATTAATTTTTGTAACATAAATATCATTCAAACACACCTAAAATAAAAAAAACGTTCCTTATGAAATATTTAAACTGCATATTCTGTAAATTTAGAGTGAATTATGCATAATATATTCCACAAGAAGTAACAACTGAAAAGAAAGCTTAAATTAGGTATATTAACGTCACGTTTTGAATCAATATGAGGGCTATTTTTTTTGACGGACTTCGTAATTCTGAACCGCGGTCAAATGAAAAGGACTAAACCTGAATTCGAAACTCCCCTCCAAATTTAAGCACTAGACCAGAAAAAAGATATTTCACAAACGGCATCAGATTTAACATGCACCATGTCCATATACACGGCGGTTCTTTAGTGTAATCGGGTATCGAATTTCGAACCCTCTAAAACCGAAACTGAGGCCATATCATAAGCCGCCACGGCCAATAGCTGAAAAGAGAGGGCCATAAATATTTTCAGTCTAGTAGATAAAAATGTACGAACAAATAAATAATTTTAAAAGCAACAACAGACTTCAGAAAAGAATATCTTCATTTATGCTTATCAGAATAAATCTATGTTTTTTTCTCAAATATCAGTTTGGGAACACTTGCCCTAACAAGAGCATAGCTCAGTACTCTGCAGTCTGTTTCTAATGGATATGAAATCTGAGCACTGTGATATGCATCCATATGATACCAGTTCTTCACAACTTTTGGATACATCTAGAATTCAATTACAGAAATGTGACAGTCATCAATTTTTGTTACATCTTTATGTTCTTGGCAATAAAAATTCAAAATCTCTTTCTAGACAATGCTTCCAGATTAATAAATAATGTGAGGTTCACTTCACGTTCTGAAAATGTTTATTTCCAGTTAATGATATGCGCTCAATGGCTGTATTTTTCTTGACAAATAGAAAACGTCATTGAGAGTATTTAATTGTTATGTTGCGTCATAGAACAACAAACTTATGGACAGCAAACATTAGCGGATCGTCTGGAGAATTTCCAGTCAGTAACTCAGCAAAAGCGTTGTTTACGTCTGGGAAATTAATCAAAACTTTCCGGATCCTTTTTTCTATACCACAAAATGACAATTGAATGCAATATTGATAGATTATTACATACTTCAAGGGGCAAATGAGAACAAATATCATGAACATCAATGATTTTGTGTTGTTTTTCCCCTTG
This sequence comes from Araneus ventricosus, assembly GCA_013235015.1. Lineage (NCBI taxonomy): Eukaryota > Metazoa > Arthropoda > Arachnida > Araneae > Araneidae > Araneus > Araneus ventricosus. Next base: position 13,814 of record BGPR01023160.1, on the reverse strand, counting down.
CCAAATTCATTCCAAAGCTCCATAATATTTCGCATTTTAGAGAAAAAATATATATCCCCCAAAAAATGACATCTGAATCCACTGTCCGTTTGCTGCTACGGTCATGACCATTTTCAGCTGCATGCTTTACGTGAATAAGGCGGGAATTTGCGCCTGCATGCCATATAGGTGAAATGGTTGAAACAACTTTCTTTTCAAGTGTAGAAACATTTGTTTCCCCTTTGTACTGTTTCCGTCAAAACTCTGTCCCTAAGTCATGACATAGTTATTTTTTATTCTTATCTATTCGTAAGAAATCATTGTATTTTTAAGGGATTTTTATAGATGGCGTCACGTGAATTTCAAGTCCCGTTCCTCTCAAACGGCGTCTATTAGACTTCAAGAATAAGAGAATATGCCTATCAAGAACCAAACAAATTTTCATCGTACACAAGAATAAGCTATGAATGTTTATGGCTTAAGGACATCAGTATAGTTCTTCTCTCGATTTTGAGAAGTTATATACGTCTTACAAAAAGGATTGGAATCTCTTTTAGGGCTACTGTTTTTGACTTTGTTTTTGACATACTTTTTATTGAAGCATAAAAAAAAGATCATTATTTCATCTAACGATTTTTTTTCAGCTAACCGACTGCATTATAGGAATGTGTACAAATGTTCGTTGTCTCAGTCTCCTGTTGAGTACTGTCTAACCTATTCAATCGCAGTTAGCACTTCGCACTGCCCACTTGTTCATTGAAGTTCGTTTCTGATGTGTAAAGCCTTAAATCTTCTTTACACGGCGTGAAACATTGGAGTTATTATAAAATAAAATTGGGCTTACATCTCCCTTTTATACATATTTATACATTCTCCCTTTTATACTGGATTTGCAATGCGTCTATTTGCTCCTTGTTGCATAAATTTCGTTGTAGAGAGCACTCCGTTTTTCTTCAAACTACTCCGTTTTCCTTTCAAGACTTTATGCTCGAGCAGAAGAGTTAAGCAGCGCTCTGCACTAACTATGTAAGTTTTCAGTCATTTACAGAACATTGTGTTCTCCCACACCAAAAATCCTAAAATTAAACAATACATGTTAGTACAAATGCAAACTACAATTTCCACTTTGAGATTTTTAAAAAAAGTTTAAATAAATTAAAGTTTGTAAAATACAATTTCCTAACAGGGAGTATTTGCAAGATTAATCTATAAGGGCAATAAAATTAGTTGGTATATTAGTGTATGCACAAACTGTCTACAACGATAACCTGTCTATAACATTATTTTTTCCTAGGTGCCTACAGTATCGTTATAAACAGGTTTTTCTGTGTCACCAAGGAAGATTATATTTCACCTGATGCTTTGATTCACTATTCTATGGTTAAAAGGTACTTGTTAAAGCCAGCCCTTCCGTGTGCCCTTTTCTATCATTGCCTCAGGTTCTGTCTGCCAATAAAGCTCCCAGCTTGTTTTGCCTTTCGTCCACCAGTAGATATCCTCGAATTCTTTTATTAAAATCCGAAATAATTCTAATACACATTAAAAATGTGTTGACATCGATAATTAAAACATTTGTAAATTTTACCAAATATAAAGGGACGTTTCTACATTTTTTTTATCGGTGCCAACGGTTAAATACAAACAATGGACGATTTGGCATACGTTTTTTTTATAATGGTTATCTTATCTTTGTTAAAACGCTTCGCATTCGATGCCTTAGAAAATAATAGTTTATGTTTCAAATCTATCTAAAACTGCTCTTATGGATGAAATGCCTTCCACCCATTTTCAGGTACGTACAGCCACTGTATAAATTATTAATTTAACTGTCACGTGAAAAATTAAGAAATTATTATTTCTTTACGAAAGTAAGTCAAAGTTTTGTCTATAAGATAAAATTTTTTTCAATTATTTTATTTTTTTGTTATTCAGTGTTCCCTATGATCTTAGACACATTATATATTAGCCACACGATTACCATCGGGTTAATTATATTAAAAATATCAAATGAGTTGGGCCAATCAACTTTAAAATTTGCATCTTATTTAATTTATGGTAAGCCGAAAGCATTTATTGCTTTAAAAGATTAAGAAATTATTTGGAATATACAAAAAAGGGCTCACGAAATGTGTTAATGTTTGTACGAAATTTTAGTACATAAGCAGAACAAACATGAAATGAAGATTTTCCATATATTGAAGTCCTTGGTTCAGACCTTTAACATATTGTAGTGGTGCATAAGGTAACTTATTGCACACATTGTTTAACTCATCTCTTTTTCCAAGTTTGCAAAGGCGGACTTTTGCAATTGGGTTTTTTGTTTCTTTGTTTATTCACTTCCTGATGAGCTAAAATTTTTAAAATTTTGTACACTTGTTTATTGCTTATGACAATACACTATTTTAATATTTTCAGAATTAAATTATGTGTAAATTTATGAATTTGATTAAATTGTGATTACCAATGAATAGTGCACACTGATAACGAAATTGAAAAATATTTATTTGGAGATTCCTTAACATTTATAATGATGAATGATAAATCAAGTATTAAATGAAGAAAATCGAAATAAAAAAAATCCTATTGTTCAGAACAGAAATAAAAGTGTATTTTTAGAAACTGCTTTAATTTTACTTTTTGATATTCAAAAACAAAAATGAGCATCATGATACCGATAGAATCATCTTCTTTACTTCATTTATTTTAAGTTAAGCAAAGATTTTTAAAATAAATTGATTTTTAATTCTGATATTGGGTTCTTAAGGTTCTGTCATAAGTTCTGTCTAGATTAGTAATTTTTCCATCTATTCTCTCATTTTTACACAATTTGGGGAATTACTCCCTTTTCTTTCATCCAAAGATTTGGTTTCCTGGAGGGTCGGATCCATAAACCATTGGTTAACACAATATGCATGTCCCCAGTCGTTCAGGCCATTATAATTGTTGGATCTCCATATTGGTTTAACTTTGCATCTCTTTTAGTGCTGTTTTAATTGTAAGTGTAATATTTCATATCTCATGGATGTTTATACGTCAATACATGTTTGTATAAAGGGTAGTTGTTTTTAATTTAAAATCTATTGAATTTTTGGGGGTTTTGCAATGTTTACTGATTTAGTTTTCAATTGTACATTTTGTTATAATTAGGTAAGACATTTTTGATTAAGAATGGGATTTTTTGGTTTTTTGTTTATTACTTTATTTACTATTACTTACCATATATATATAAACATTATATTAAATTGTGTACATAGAAACAATATGTTAATATCAGAATTTACATGTAGACAAACTGTAATTAAAGAATTTATTGAAAGTAATTTGAGGTATGGGTATCCTAAGAATTACTTACATGCTTATACAAATAAGAAAAAGTTCACTAAATTAACATTTTTTAGTTATATCTAGGTGGTTTATGAAATAAGATTATCTATTATTGTTCTTGGAATATTATGACCATTTCAACTTGTCTTAATTTTAGGTAGATTCCTTATAGGAAGTCTACCTATTGCAATGGTTCCCATGACACGACTTTCGGAAAATTTCTACAGATCTTCACCGATCATGACCCCTAGAATCCAAAACCACCGTTCTTTAAAAAGTTTATATATATATGTATAACGCTTTTTCCCATGTTATCTAGTGAACAGGATAACTGGAGTAGTTTTGATGTAAAGTTAACTAACTTGGGATATGTTGTAAAGACAGTGAAAATCTCGGTCGAGTTCGTAGATTGGCTATCCAACTCATAGGGGGTAGAAATGGTGGGGGTGGAAATTTTCATTTTGTCCAGTGGTTTAGGAGGAGATGTGGAGCATACATACAGACACAATAACTTTTATTTAAATTAAGATCATTATTAGATCATTACAAGATTAAGTATGCTGGCATATACTATGAACCATAAATACGGTTTTAGTGAAGATATCGTCACAATTAACTAAATATTTAAATTTATTTAGATAAATAGTTAATTTTAATTAATCAAGCAGTTAATTTTAATAGTTATTTTGATAATTATTTAATTGACAGATTACTTTAATTTCATATTTAAATAAGCATGGCTGCACAAAGATTTGTTTAATAAATTTAATATAAAATATCCAAAAAAGATAGATATATAAGAGTTCCCTTTCACCTTTTTTATATTTAAAAATATCTCATTAACTTTAAAATTGTTTTGGGGTTTTCTGCCTGAGTATTTGCTTTTAACTGTCGATGGAGATTTAAATTTCCTGTTCAAAATGGCTGCATTGATATCCTACGCTTTAAACACACGTGTGAAATTTGGAACTCACTATGTTTAATAATTTTTATTCTCTTATGTGTTAAGAATTTAGTGACTATTATCTCTGTAACCAGAGAGTTCTTTAAATGAGCCCATTCTAGTAATGTTTAAATGTTTCATGTCATGTGATTTTACCATAATGACAAAGTAATGTTCGCACAATTATATGGTAACCTAGATTAAATAAACTAATTTAGAGTCGTTCTTCTTTCGTGTCAAGTGTCAATTTCTTGCTACTGTTTCAGATAGGCTGGCGTAATGTTATCTAGAGGATATTTGCGCTGCTGGGATGTTTATTTCTGTATGATTACTACATGTTGAATGATTATGTGTTGGGATATAAAAAAAATTTGACCTATTAACTGACCAATAAATCTAGCATAACCTTGGATGGAAAATGAATGATAAAACTTGGATATAGTAAAAAATTAAATGTCATGAAAACAAAATCACAGCGTAAATATTGCAATGTGTAGAAGCAATAAAGTCATTGGCTATGTCTGTATTGATCAATATGTAATATTTCATTACTTTTGTAACATTAGTGTAAAGGAATCTGCCTATGCCTTCAAGCTCGCCGAAAAGGGATTTTTTCAAATATAAATAGCGCCACGGAGATAAAAAATGATTAATTATTTATAAAGTATTATTAAGTTTTATTTATAGCAATAATTTTGTTATTTGTTCATTATAATTTCTTTTTAACAGAACTCTTGGTGCATTAGATCCTAATTTTTGTCTCTTAAATTAAAAAATTTTATTATCAACTTTACTGCGGAATTGATTTGATGTTTGTCAGGCAATTTTCGAAATGCCATGATAATTATACCAAGGTTCATAAAAAAAAATGACAGGTCTATATGCAATTGTAGAATTTGTGTAATGTATATACTTTTAAGGATTAAGTTCAGATTATTTTAATAAAATGTTTTAATATTATGACATGTGAATTTTAATTTAGGAACAGGAAAATTTGATATGGAAATCAATATCATACAAAGAAAGCAAAAAAGCAAAGATAAACTCAGAGGTAAACGAAAAAAAAAGAAAACAAGGAATCTATTCTAGTCATTTTTTCAAGGGCTAAGAACTTTCTTCGAAATGGATTGAAAATAATAATTGGGAATCTTTTACAGCAAACATAGCTTCTCTTATCCCGAAATTTACCAACCAAAGACAAAGGAGATTAATATACCAAAAAGGAAATATTTTCGAAAGAAAGAGGAAAACCTAAACACGAACATCCAAACGCTAATAAGATTGATTAAAATTATCAGCTATCTGGTTATTTTTTTGAATAAATTAGCCATCATAAATAAATACTTACCCTATGCCCATTGTTGTGAAAAAAGAGAAAAAGGTTTTCACGTAATCACAAACCCACGCTAATTTCTTTTAAAAGGAGGAATTATCAAATTATTATTAAAGAAACTCTAGTCGTATGGCGCCATCTATATTCAAGGAAACAAAACAGAAGAAGTAAAAGCAAGATTTTTTTATGGAATGTAACCAATTAAGACATATTAAGACAAGATTAATAATTTGATATGATGTTTTCTCTTTTGTTTTTCTCATCTTGAAAGAATTTGGGATTTACTTCCTTTTTCATCTAACAATTAGGCTTCTTGCAGATTCCGCGAGTAACACGAGAAATAGAAATCCTAACTTCTCCAGGCCATTATAATTGTTGGATTTCTATAAAGGATTGTGTTTTACAAATCTTTCCTATTGCTAGATCGCAAAAAATACATCTACATCATTTTTCGGTTTCATTTTTCGCCAAAGTTTCTTTCGAATCTTGTGGCTTCTGTGGCAACTTATGAAATTTAAAAGTTAATTTTTAACAGTTTTATTAAATATCTAAATTTTTCTTAATTATTTAGTCAGTAATCGACTTAAATATTATTTGTCTTAACTTTTGATGTATTTTCATTTAATATTTCAACTTTTTAAAATTATAAATCAAATTAATTTAACGGAACTATTTGCTCGATATCTTGTTTCCGCGGATGAATTTTTATGTGAAAAGGCTTTGGCGTCTCTGACTGGAAGCATATTCCTTTGTGTGAGTGAGATTGTTTTTTTACACTGAAAGTAACCGACGCGCGTCTGGAGGTTCTGGAGACCGTTGGGATATAATTACTTCGGTTCTCGGCCTATCAGCCGTGCATACTGTAGAATAAATCTGCTTTGTAAAAAAATCCACTAAAGATCTACAACATTGGATTAAAAAGGATCAACAGGCGGCTTATTCTGTGAGAACCAACTTCCCTTTGTCTAGGGCGAATTGAGTTCGTGCTGAACTGAAGCTGATTTATTACCTTTGTAATGGCGGTTTTTATTATACGTATGCCTACTATTCTAAAGAAGTTTGCAAAAATAACTGACGTGTAATGTGCATTTATAATATAGTGGAGTGGCAGTGATGACTTCAAAAATGTAAGTAGTGTGATATTATGGTGGAGTAGGATGAAATTACAATATTTCACAACACTGTTCTGATTGATTTTGCGTATCACCTGTGGATCAAAGCTTGCGATTTTGCATTTTACCATTTTTGTTATTTGAGAAGGAGAGATGCTACTTTTGAAATTCGTGTTCCAATTTTATATGCAAGAAAGTCTGTCGTATCAAATGCTAATCAAAGAAAACTTGGTTTTTCTGTGCCAACATCAGCTGCAAGTGAAAATTATAAAAAAAATCTTCAAGTGTGTTATACTGATTCAATATCCCTTTTTGTGACACAGATTATTACATGTGAACATTGAATATAATGAATAAAATCAGTTCAATTCATACAAAGGCACTGCATTGTAAAACTGTCTTATCTCTTGATCAGTATATTTTGAATTTCATAATGGCCGTTATGGAGGGTATTCGTTTTTGCATTTACTAATTTGTGAAGAATATTGCTAAATATGAATATATATATATATATATATATATATATATATATATATATATACTATATGTTTTATCATTGTGTGATTTCATAAATTATATTATGTTATGTGCATCAACAGTAAAGTTTGCTATTTTAATATTCTTATCTTAAAAGCGTTGACAGTTTAATATTCATAAAATTGTTAATAAGAAATATTTAAATTTAAAAACTTTGTTTTTCTTTAATATTTAAATTGTTTTGTTCAACGGAATGTATAAAAATGTTTTCAGCTATGCCTACATCTTCGGCCAATGGACAGTAAATGTAGGTGCATTCTTAGGTACAGCAAATTGTATATTGTTTGTGTATAATTTTTTCAGCATCAAGTATGCATTTCATCATTGAATAATAAATCTAAATCTAAGATTGGCACCTATCAATAATTAACTTCCGTAATTAACATTCTCTCTTAAATTAATTTGATTTATAATTTAATAAAGTTGAAACATTAAATGAAAAGACATCAGAAGTTAAGACAAACAATATTTAAGTCGATTACTGAGTAAATAATTAAGAAAAATTTAGATATTTAATAAAACTGTTAAAAATTACCGTTTAAATTTCAAAAGTTGCCAGAGATGCCACAAGATACTAAATAAACTTTGGTGGCAAAGATTTAAATATTTAAAAATACTGATAAAGCCGAAAAATGATGTAGATGCAATTTTTTGCAATCTAACATCTCCCCCCCCAACGGGGAAAAAATTTACTTCTACCTGACTGGAAGAAAACTCCTGAGAACAATACCTAAATATCAAAATTTGCTCTATAAAACATATAGAGTATTATACATATTAAATTTTAAAAATATTACTTTATTATATACATTATATTAACACTTTTGCTCTCTCTCTCCACTCTCCTCCGAGAAACCACAACAAAAATTTTAGAGCACATCATTATACCATGTAAAAATTATGCCATACAATTTCATCCACAATACTAAAGTTTTTTCACAAATTTATTCATTTATCTATTCACTTCTTAGAAATATTTCGAGCATACAACATTAGGAAAAACATTTTATGCCATTATATAGAACTTCAACACCTGAAAGAAACAACATCAGTTATGATGTATATAGCTTCAAAAGGCTGCAAATTCATGCAGTATAATTTTTTTTTAAACTCCTCGCCATAAACATTCTTACCAAGACCCATATCCTATTCACTACATTTTCAGACCAGCCTGACAAAATGAGTAAAATTATATAAAATGGAATACAGTACCATCAAATACTAAGATAAAAATCTCAACATATAGAATGAAAAATAACAAGAATTCTTTGTGAAGCTATGTATTACATCTATGTTTTGTGTGGCCACTTTACTGATTGGCATTACTATATGAAGCAAATAAATTCTATACCATATTTAAATTGTAAAACAATCATGGACATAAATGTTATTTTCAAAGAATTTTTTCCTTTCGCAACAATTCTTTAATTCCTAAGGTTTGGCCTAAGATGCTCTTGTTTAAATATTTTACTGACATTGTCTTTTTTTGTTTTATTATCCTTTAGACTATCTATGACATAATTATTATTTCTTAAAATTTTTACTATCTCAAAAGGTCCTTTGTATTTTTCTTGGAATACCTGTGGATGAGAAAAATTCTTTACAAATACCTTATCACCCAAATTAAAATTTGGCACTTTACGACCCTTGATGTGCGGAGCATTGTTTTTAAAATACTGTTCCTCATTTTTTGCAAACTCATTTCTTATGGAACTCATATAACTTCTGATATTTCTCAGATATTTTGACTCATTTTCAGCAGTTACAGGTTTTAAAAAGCTACCAAGAGATAAATTTTGCTTTCTGCCAAAGAATATTTCTGCTGGAGAAAATTTTGTTACAGAATGAATTGAATTGTTATAATACAATTTAAAAAACAAAAGTTTGTCAGACCACTGAAAAGTATTCACACACATTAATGCTAAACTTTCTTTCATTGTTCTGTGAGCTCTCTCAAGTAAACCATTTGCCATTGGATTGTAAATTGAAAATTTTCTATGCTGAATATTTAACATGTCTAAAAATTCCATCTCATTAGAGATGAAATTAGTTGCATTATCAGTAATTAAGAATTTTGGAAGACCAAAATTAGCAAAATATTTGTTTAAGCAATTAATGATAGTTCTTAAAGTGATGTTTTGTAAAGAATAAGCTTCTAAATATCTACTATAGTGATCAATTATAGTTAAAATGAAATTTTTGTTGTCGGTGGATCTAGGAAGTTTAACAACAATGTCAAAAGCAATACATTGACTTGGTGCAAGATTTCTTTTGGGAATCATTTTTATCTGAGTTAGTTTGGCTTTTGGTTTGTTTTCTAAGCATTTTTAACAATGCTCACAAAAATTTTTTACATCTAAGTACATACCATTCCACTGATATTTATGACGAATGAATTCAAAAGTTTTCCTAACACCAAAATGTAGAGCATGTGCAGTTTCAATACAAATTTTTATCAGAGATTTAGGAATTACAATTCTATTTACAATTTTTCTTTTATTTTTATGTGCATTTTTAATCATTAACAAACCTGAATTTACATCAAGAAAATATTGTTTACATTCTTTGTTATGAGTTAAATCATTCATAATTTTACATAAAATTGCATCCTGTTTTTGTTCAATTAAAATATTTTGCATGGAGAGTTTATCATTAGGCTGAAAAAGAGTGATGTTATTTACATTTAGAGAATTTTCCTCCACAACTCTGGAGAGAAAATAATCGGGATTTAAAATACCAGCTATATGAGTTGGAGTAAATGAAAAAGTGCCTAAATACAATAACCATCTAGCAACTAGCTCAGGCTTTTTGTCAAGACTCTGATATTCAGTTAATGGTTTAGCATCAGTTAAGAATTCAAAATTTTCCCCCAATAATTGGTCATGGACAGAAGCATAAATAGCAAGTAATTCTCTTCGTATCGAAGGATATTTACATTTTTCTTAATGAAAATTGCAGGAAAACAATAGCTCGAAGAAGATGGTTCAATGATACCTGCCTCCAAAAGAGTGTTAATTTCCTGCTGAGCATATTTTTTAGCTATAAGTGGAATAGAATAAGGTTTGGTTTGCAAAGGAAAATTATGTAAAAGAGAAAATTCTGGGGTTACTGCTGAAGTTTCACCAAGAGTTTTCTATGACTTTGAAAAAACTTTAAAATTTTTGAGAAGTAATTCCTGCATGTCTTTTTTATCTTTATCATTTAAATGATCAAGTTTAAAATCAGATTTGAGTAACTCCTCTCTACGCATTTTATGAATTTCATTTAAGTTTAAATTGTTAATTTGATAAATTCCAGATTCAGAAGGAGACATGATGTTATTTACATCAAATGTTGACAATTTGCCCATAATTGTATTCTTTCGAACAGGAATAATCTTATTTGTTTTATTTTCAATTATGGTGTGAAAAAGATTGGCGTTAGTAGGAACATTTAAAGATTCATTGATTACATAACCCAATTTATTCTTTTTAGGAATAAAAATTAGATCTTTGTCTTTTGAAATGTTTTTTGGAACTTTTAAATTTATTATTTCTGTTGAAAAAGGTTGAACTGTAATATTATTGCCTCTTTTGATATTATGCGCGTGAAAAGTTTCCTCGCTGACATTAACTTTTTCACTAGTATTGTTGTTAATTTGCTCAAAGCTTTCTTTTTCGTTTTTTTCACTTTCAGATATGTCACAATCAGTACTTTCACTGTAAACATTAGTAGTAGAATTTTCCTCAAAATCAAATTTTTGTTTACCATTTAGAAGTTGCTTGTTTACAGTGTCTATGACAACTTTATTTTTTTGCAAAAAATCATACCCAAGAATTGCATGACAGTGAGAATTCCATGGTTTCAATGTCACAAAAAATTGATTCGAAAACCATTTTTTTTCAATTTTGAATTTCAAGTGAATTGCTGACATGTATGGAACTATTGTGTTATCAATTGCTTTGATTCTAACCATTCTTGAAATATATTCAACTTTAGTTTGAGTTTTGATTTTATCAACAATATGTGGCTGAATTAAACTTACATTTGCACCTGAATCGATAAGACATTTTAATTGAGTACCACAAATTTTTATATTGACAATTGGAAGATAATTGCTATTATTAGTGCACGACATTAATATTTTAGTTTCTGTATTATCTAAAACTTTCTCTTTTTTGTTTTGAATTTGAATTGGCTGTTTAGCTGAGCTATTATTTTTACTTTTTGACTTTTTAGTCTGAGATTTAGGTTTTTTGATTACATTTTTATCCTTTGATTTATCACCATCATACTTTCCTAAAACGTTGTCATTTTTCCCCTGCTTTTTCTCTGTTACATGAGAATTGTTTTTGTTATTTTCAAAATCATAACTCTTTTTTTTAAAGACTCCTGCCAAAGAGAAGTCTTGTTTTGAGATTTGCAAGAATCTTTTAGAAGTTTAAATCCTTTCTGAATCCTCTGTTTGAAGCATTTCTAAAGTTACCCCTGAAATTTCTATCAAAATTACTCCTTTGATTGGTTCTTGACCGGTACGGATGAAAACTGTTAGTACGAAAAGTTCTGTTGCTTCTTGCCCTACTATTGCCCCTGTTAAAATTACCTCGGATGTAAAGAAAACAATTTCTTGCTGTGTGATTAATTTTACCACAGATTTGACACTGAATTTGTTGATTAATTGGCACATTACTAGAGGTAGATGGTGCTTCTGTCAAACTATTTACTGTCATATTTTGAGTAGAAATAGCACTAACCCTCTCAGAAAGTTCCATAATTTGTTTATTTGTGTTTAACTGCTGTTAAGATTTGGTTTATACCAGAGTCTGTAACATTACATTTACCACTATCTTCACTAAGGACATTGTCTACATTTTTTGCCATTGCAACAGCAGATTTAAATGACTTTGGCCCTAATTTTTTCACTTCGACCCTGATGTCTGACCTTAATGCCTCAATAAATTTTGAAAGTTTTAGTTTTTCTGTCAAATTTACTAAATTTTCCTCTTCACTGCCTTTTGGATTTCTGAATTTTTCAGTAGTTAAACTGACATGATCTGCCAAATCTGAAATTGATTGGCTTACTTTTTGTTTTAGGTTGTGAAACTGCGTTTGGTCTTCTTCAAAATTTGGTTTTTTACAAAATTTTTCTTTTGGTTTGTTTACCAAAGAATCAAAATTATATATTTCTTCAATTTTTGGATTGCTCACCAAGAATTTTAGAGTTTCCTCTTTCAAGTTAAGTTTTAGAACTAAGATTTTTTTCCTCTCACCCCATTTTTCCAAGCGAGCAACATCGTTGAACTGTTTTATGAAAAAAATCAAAAATATCATCTCCACCCCTAAAAGGTGTGAGTGAATTTATAAGACTGTTAGCCATGATACTAAACTAAATTTAAAAAATACACAATATGCAATAAATAATATGTTGAAATATGTTATGCAAAAATACTGAAACGAATCAATCTATCCATATATTTTTTATGAAAAACACACTGAAATCATTTTCACTCTGCGGAGAGTGGAGAAATGAGAAAAATATATAATAATTTTAATACACTCTGTCATGTGCATCAATGTTAAATTTAAATTTATGTTAGTTGGCAGTAAAAATTAAATTTCTTACACAACCCAAATTCTCAACCTAGTATTTATTGCAGTACATTTTAGTTTTGTCAAACGGCACCACAATGCTGGTCCTGAGAATGTTAAGTACGGAAGTTAATTATTGATAGGTGCCAAAGGTTAGATTTAGATTTATTATTCAATGATGAAATGCACACTTGATGCTGAAAAAATGATACACAGACAATATACAATTTGCTGTACCTAAGAATTCACCTACCTTTACTGTCTATTGGCCGAAGATGCAGGCATAGCTGAAAACATTTTTATATATTGCGTTGAACAAAACAATTTAAATATTAAAGAAAAACAAAGTTTTTAAATTTAAATTTTTTTATTAACAATTTTATGAATATTAAACTGCCAACGCTTTTAAGACCAGAATATTAAAATAACAAACTTTACTGTTGATGCACACAACATAATATAATTTATGAAATCACACAATGATAAAGCAGATAGTATATATATACTAGCTGTATGGCCCGGCGTTGCGCGGGCTAAATCGAATAAAACCTGAGGTCACGTGACACATGCCTAATGTGTGTTATAATATTGTTGAAGTGTGTTGTATTAGTGTTTTCACCTCCTGCTTCAGCTGGGTGTAGATGAGAGGTGCTGTGATAAATTTGGCCATGAATTCTGAAGCAATACGCTCCTCTCCCTGTAGACGGTACAATCTGTGCACCCATTGAAGCACTGGTACGACCTTACGTTATTTTTGAAATGCACTGATAATTCATCGGAGCCATCCATCAATCCTTTCATTTCCACTGGATAAACTGAAGCCTGCTCAATTATATTTCCATTATGACAACAATGAGTGTAAATTCCTCTCGTATTCTTTTCATCCCGGAAAAACAACCCTCCGTATTTCAGACAGAGATTGTCCATTTCTCCACAGTTGTGTTCTTCAGTTCAGAACAGTTCTAGCTGCATAAAAAGTTTGTATCTGATGGTGATTTTGTCCTTCAATAACATTTAG
>BGPR01023159.1:7685-24552 GCA_013235015.1 Araneus ventricosus | reverse complement strand
TCGCCATGTTGAAGAAGAATAGCTGTTACTTCGTTTTGATATTACGAAATCGAAAGTCGAAGAAAATGCGTGATATAAGGTCACCAATGTCGAGGATCGATTGTCTTATCCATAAATAAGTGTATTAATAAGAATCCATCAGAAGGTTTTAGAAGGATCACTCGATTAAATTATATCAAAAATATATCCTTTATTCTTCAACGATCAGCATCGCGCCTTGTTGCTGGGTGGAACTCTGGTTAGTTTCTACCGTGCTCTCTGAGACAGGAAATACGTCGGCGAGTTCACCTTACGCGATTGGTTGAATGGCGGAGTGATAAGATACGTCACTGGCTTGCGTCTCTCTGTGAGTGAACAGGAGCGGAGTGCTACACCAGCAAAGTTTGCGTAGCAAACCCGGGAGGATTGCAACGCAATCCTCCTTGGGGTTGGCGAGCTTTCGCGAGCAGGGGCAGAGCCCCCGAGTAATAACTAATTTTATTTTAAAAAATTAGATAGCGCGTACTTTAGGGGGCTTATCTCTCTGCCTCCGCGGATCCATTTCCATACACATATATGGTTAATCAAACTTATTATATTACAAGTATTTAAGTTATTGTTATGCACTTATTACAAGTATTTAAACCAGTATACTGTCTTAAATACTTCCAGCATATTTTTATACCGGTTCAAAATTTCCAGTATGTTTTCATACTGGTATCAAAATTTCCAGTATGGTATCATACCGGCTTCAAAATTTCCAGTATGATTTCATACCGGCTTCAAAATTTCTGGTATGTTTTTACTGGTTCCGGTATCATTTTGATACCGGTATTTCGAATTTTTTCCAATAGGGAGTGCGAAGATTAAAAGTAGAAATAAACTTAAAAAATTACATATAAAACATTTTTGAGTTTATAAGATTTACACATTACAGATTTTTGTAACAAAATTTCGTTGAATTTTCACAGAAAATTTTGTGCATTTTAACCTTAATCCCTTAAATGTAGCTTAAATAAGAAATTCAAAGTTTTTAAGAAACTTTATATATATTAGAAATTTATAAATAAAAGGTGCATTCCATCTCGTATTTGAAAAATAATATAAAATATGCACAAATGTTTTAATCCATTGAAAAAAACCCACACACATATGAATAGAGGAACTGGTGTAAGAACGGGCGCTGGTGTAAATATGGGCACCCCTCAGAAGTGGCTATGGGAGGTGCTAAAGACTGGCCTCCAGGACTGTAGATGGTGCTACTTGTTGGTATAAGATAGCAGAGAACAGTTGTAACCATTCTTTCAAGTAGAGTGGATGCAGCGTGAGTTATTGAGCGAATTGGTGTTGTTCTGGACTGCAAACTTTTGACTGGTATGTGAAATCGTTTTCTTTTCATGTTCTTATGGTTAGTTTAAAATAATTTTACAGTGATATCCGGAAAGCAGAGATCCTAAGCTACTTTTAGAAGCACTCCTTTAGTCACACACTCATTTTAGTTACATGTGAAAGCGGCCATCTTTCTTAGGTTTGGTTGGTGTAAATATGGGCACCCTTTCAATGCCAATTGATGAGGCTGCTGAAACACCGAAATGTTCCCCGGGAACTTCAAATACAGTTTCTCCGTTCGACATATCTCTTGTCCCCAACATTAAGAAGAGAACCACTACTCGTGGACGCAAAGCAACAAGGTCCAGCCTCATCACTGGATCACCATACAAGGATCAGTTGACCAAGTCTCTTGAGAAAAGTGCTCCCAAGAAGACGTCCTAGAGTGTTCCCGGGGTAAGAAACCGACCAGGGGGCAGGGGTGGGAAGACCAAGGGCCTTCAAAAAAAGAAAATTCGACCCACGAAACGATACGATTCATCATCGGACTCATCAGACTACTATGATCCTCCCCTTGTGGACAGAGATGATGATATCAACCTGGATATCAACGATGGGGATAAACCAGACTCGAGGAAGGCAACTTGCATCTTTTGTGATGGAAAGTTCTCTGAAGACACTCGCGGGGAAGTGTGGGTTAAATGTGTTATGTGCCAAATGTTGGCACACTTAGATTGTGTCGGGGCTGAAACAGCCAGTTATGTTTGCGATTTCTATAAATAATTTTTTCCTGTAATAAATAAATTCTCTACTATTTTGTATTGTTTATCCTGTTTTAAAACATTTTAAACTAATTTTTGCGACTCTTTTGGAGAGGGCCCACATTTGCACCCCATTTTTTCTGGTGCCTTTTTAAAAGCTTTTTGTAAATCTTCGTTTTCGAATTGAAATAATTGGTATTAATCATAGTTTTGCCTCCTATCATTTAGTAAACTTGTAATAGTTGTCAATGAAGGTCAAAAATTCAGAATTTTTCAAAATGAAAGTAACTTTAAGTCAAAAACAAAAGAGGGGGCCCATATTTACACCTTTTCCTCTAATAATGGAAAAAGTATATACATGACTTTTTTGCCCATAGTCAGAGAAGATTAAGAATTGAAGTAAATGTTTTGCTAATACAAATAAAATCATACAGAAAACCTTAGTGACTAATATATTTAATAATATTCACAATATAATTCATCATATAATTTCACAATATATCATTAAATTTATTAATCAAAATTTACAACTAATAAAGTTTTATGTTTTATCTAGCATCTTACGACAAAGTTAAAATTCATTACATGTAATTAGGGGATACGCTATTGCAGGAAAAAAATGCTGATTCAAACATGAATTAAAATTATTACGTTATTAATTTATTTATGACGTGAAAAATTGTACTTCTTTATTATTTTAGTAGACATTATTTATGTACATAAAAAAGATACATTATTTCTGAAAATTGTTTAAGGCTTTAGGGTATCTGAAATGTTAAAAATGAACTTTTCTCGCTTTTAATGAAGCAAAAGTGTTTATAATTTCATTAAAGTCAGTTTTTTATGTTACTACTTTCTCTATACTCAAAAGAGCTAAGTCACAGAGTCTCTTTTGCCCCGTTGAAGCTCTGAGGTATGAAAGCTTCAGTTTGCTGAAAGATCTCTCGCAGCTTGCAGTAGATGTTGGTATGGTCAAAAGTATCTGTAGAGCTATTCGGAGATTTGGAAAGACACTTTCATCGCCATAGCTGACAATGAATTGCAGAAGCTGTTCGGGTGTTTCTTTATTTTTTCTGGCAGCCGACTTGATAATAGCATCCTGCAATCAAGAAAATAATAGCATCCTGCAATCATGAAGTTCTAAGCCATTAAAATCCCGACTGTAGGAATCACCCAAATTTTTACAGTTTCCCAGCAGAACATCGGTATTATGTCCATAACACAATTCCTCCACATTCAAAAGAAATCCGAATTTGAGATCCATTTCATTCAACCGAAAAAATCTTTCATTTATCTCCATGTGGATGCTGTCGAGCGTGCTTTTTTATTTTTTTTCATCACCCTTTCCATTTCATTTTTTGCAGATAAATCAGCGTCTTGAGAGTTCTCACCTACTATTTTCTTTTTTTTCTTGGCCGTTTTTCAAACTGGACGTTCCATTCTTCACATAATATTTCGCCTATTTTTAGTGCTTCATTTACTATGCATTCTCTATCATTGTTAAAATAATCTTTGAGTGCTTTTAAATATAGAGCTGCGCTGTGGAAATTCATAGAAGGGTCTTGTAATCGTTTCTGAATTCTATCTATTCGAGTGATTATGTTTTTCCAAAATCCCAAAAGTGTTAAAAAAAATCATAAGTAAGCATTCGATTGCATAAGTTTCTTGCATCCAATCTAGTTTCAGGGGTTTCATCAGCGTCTTCTACCATGTTATGCAGAAGATCTCAATTCGTCTAAATATTTACTTACCGGCTTCAATGCTTCTGCTCTCGAACTCCATCTCGTTTCACTCTCAGATTTAATGGTAATTGGTATAGTGCTTACAAGTTTCTCTCAACGAGAAGTTGAACGAGAGAAAAACACGTAGAGAGCTTGAATAGTACCAAAAAATGTAACCATTACAGGATCTTTGGCAGAATGAACTCCGACAAGGTTAAGCGAATGGTTATCGCAATTAATAAAAATTGTCAAATTGTTCTTTTCCGTTATTCTTTTCTGCGCACCAATTTTTTAGCCTGCCATTACTGCTACATTATCATAACACTGTGAACGACAGTCATCCAAATCCATTGCATCGTTTCTTAGTTGATTTAAAATACATTCAACCAAACTTTCTGCGTCTTTCATGCTTACTATAATGAAGCCTAAAAAACTTTCACGAATGCATACTGTTTTTTCTTCAAAATTGATATCTACAAATCTTACTCTGCCATCTGTTCCCGATGCGCCTGATCCGGTGTAGAATCGAAGAGAAGGCCGTAATACTTAGCTTTACGGATACGTTTTAATAAATTATTACGTACAACTGACGCCATTAAATGTATGAATTCATTCTGCATTCTCGGCGAGAGATAAGATGCGCATCCCGGATGATTTTCCACATAGAATAAGTGCTCTTTCAAGACAGGGTCAAAAATTGATAGAAGTTTTATTAAATTAAGGAAATTTCCTTAATTAGCTTCACTGCCCAACTGAAGATATTCTCTATGTCCTCTCAAAGCTAAATTTTGGGTAGCTAGATACTTAATACAGTGAAGTATTCTTGTCAAGATATCCCGCCATTTCAAACTTTATCTTTCAATTTGGAGTTGTAGTTCGGCATCAATTATATTTTCATTTTGGTTTAATTTTTTTTTTCCATTGCGTAAAACATTCACGATGATTTTTGGAATTTTCGTGTACAGAAATTCTCTCGGACGCTTTTCAGTTACTAAAATCACTTTGTTGCTCCAGTTTTGATCGGTTGTCTGCCTTAGAAAAGAGAAGACAACATAAACAAAATGTAGAATTTTTATGAAGGGAGTATACTAGCCAAGAACGAGCAATTTCTTCCCCACAGCCATTTCCTAGTTTTCTTTTAAACCAGCTTTTATTCATCGATCGGTTATTTTTTGGCAAGAAAGGGCCCTCGCTGTTTTTAAAGTAAACGGAACCTAGCTTTAAAATCCCCAGCCTTAAAGAGTCTGAAATTACTGGCTTTCCAGTGTCAGTGTTAAATTTCAGAAGTCCAATATCATGCTCTTCAATAGCCTTTGGCATTACAGGGATGAGCTCTTTCTGTTTTGCAATGTCCTTCTCCTTATCTAACGACAAATGTTTATCATTCAAGTTATCATCCTCCTCTTTAAACAGGTCTCCGCCTTTTTTTTTCAATTTTTAGCCCTGTTGTTCAGCCTCAGATATGATTTCTTCCTTGCTTTGCGTGTCATTCTTAGATCCCAGCAAACTTGTCGCATTAGGTGATTTCTTAAAATCTGGTGAATTACTTTCCCTTGGTCTTACAAAAAACGTTTTCATAAATTTGCTGGCTCTTTCAGATTCCTTTGCATCAATTTCTCGTCTTTTACGGCCTTCAGCCCCCGATTCTTTCTTCTTCATTGCTGAATAGTTAAGGAATACAAACGAAGCTAAAATAAGAAAAATCACACTTTTAACTAGAAGATTTAAAAAATTCATAAATATAGATTCTTAAATATTTTTCTGACTTATGAAGTTAATCGAAAGAATTCCAGTTTTATTTTGGACCATATTAATATTTTTTTATATATGAGGCAAATTTTTGCGACATAATGAATAATAAATAATTCATTTCATGCTGGAGTATATTTAAAAGTAGGTAAATATTTCCGTTCAAAAATGAGGTGGAAGTGTGAAATAAACATACAAAGGATGCCTTCAGAAAAATTTCTAATAGAATTATAAAAGTGTAATTTTATAAATTTAGATTCATTCATTTTATGCAGTCTAAAACTGAAGTTAACAAAATTGCCATGAGGAATTTCGTATTTTATAATTAAATCAGATTAATAAATTAAAAATCTTTAACTTGATAATAGTATAATGAATTAATTTTTTTCGGATTTAATGTATTTTGCAAAACAAACCGAGGGGGGGGGGAAGTCTGACAGAAAAGTTATAAGTCTGCTTTCTGGAACAAAACTGGTGAGATCAAATTTCTAAATGCAGAAAGTTCCATGGGCAAAGACATTATTCCAGATTCTATCGAGTCGGAAGCTTGAACTAGACATCTTAATTATAACTAAAACATTAAAATTGAAATAATCAGTCTAAAATTTAAATTTAGAATAAAATTCTCTGAAATAAATGAAAATATATACATTATCGACATCATATCCAAAAGAACTTCAGGCTTGGGCATGACGATATCATTTCTTAGAATTAATTATTATCATGTTCAGGATAATGATCTTCAAAACTATCTTTTCGCAATATTCAAAAGAAAAGTACAGGAAAATGCATAATTATTTTATTTGAAAATCATTTTTTGGGGAAAGAATCGGCTGTAAACGTAGCAGAACATTTGAGATATATTTCATAATTTAAATTTAAATCTTCGTACATGCTTATTTAATTCTGTAGTATTTTAAATGTAAATTCTTTCAGAAAATCCTTGCTATTTTAATGAAAATTAATTAATTTTTTTCAATGTCAATTTAAGATCTGTTTGCAAGGTCTGCAAGATCTGTTTAATTTTTACCAGCAACTGTAAAACTTTATACAGTCTTTTCTCTCTCTCTCTCTTAGTTTTTCTTTTTTTTTTCGTTTGGAAGAACAATTGCATCTAAGTTTTGCGAAATAAAAATTTAAAATAAACACTATGGCATTTCAATTATACAAATTATGCAAATATTCAGTGCTAGAAACAATGCAAAGATAGCAAACTTGCGTCTTTTAAAATTTTCTGAAGAGCTCTTGCACTACGCAAAAAATGGAGATATATTTTCTGTTCTTCACTCTTTGCTGATTCAAAATAGGAATGACACTTTTGCTAACCTTTTATGACCAATTTCCGAAGAAGCGGACAATCATTCAGTATGAATCATGCATACCGTGAGGAAGCAACAGGTCAGAAGAAAGAAACAGGAACCCTGCGGAGATAATTATCCCTAACCATCTTCCCTTATTTCTCACCCCATCGAGAAACTCATTTTTGTCCCGGTAGGGTGGGAGCTTTTAACGAGTTTTTAATTTGGCGATGAGGGTTTGGGTCAGAAAATCTCTGAAATATAATATTACTTGTTATTTTGTCGCAGCTTGAGGTTTCCGGGTTGTAAAAATGACTCCATCCTTAAGATTTCCCCACACTTTGTTGAAATCATTTCAACTTTTAAGAATCTTAGGAATAAGAGCTTAAAAAAACCCTACTTTTATATTAAATACAACCAATTGATTCCTTAATTTTGCGCCCCCTTGCAATTGCGCCCAGGGCACTAGTCCCACCCTTGTTACGCCACTGTTAATAACTCAAGGCCTTTTGAATAAATTTAATCTTTCAGACAATCCAATGTGTAATACATGCAACGTTATGAACAACCTGGATCACATTTTACTTCACTGCTCTAGGAATTCAACCATTCGTGGTCGTCTCTGGAACAAACTTGGACTTGTTTCTTCAGCAACCTATAGATTTAAGGAACTCACAAGCAAAGTCTTTGAAAATAAACAGAACTTTCATATTTTTCTCCAGAACCTGAAGTTTTTTGACATTTTTTAATTTGAACCTTTTGAGAATATGGGGATGATAGCCTTTGCATTTAAAAATCCCAAAATACCCCTCAAATCAATCAATCACAACCTACCCCGGGGTCTGCCACGATAATGCGGAAGCTGACACAAGTGACGTAGTGAATGTGTACACTTCCGGTTTGCTATTTTGGCATGGTATCTCAAATTCTTAGTTTTTGGCGACTTTTAAAATTAAAAAATAAATATGTTGGCTGGTGAATTGGCGACTAAGACTTGTAGTTTCCGTAATGCGTACAAGTAATTGTTTTTGGAAACTGTTGAACTGTGGTATACAACAGATCCGTGCCCTTAAATTTTTGCTGAAGAAAAGAAAAAAAAAGAGATAAAGAACTGGGAAGAGTATTTCTTCTGTATAAAAATAAGTTTTGCTTCTGAAATTAATTGATGAATAAAAAATGTTTGTATTAATATTCGTTATTAGTAAACAAATAAAGAGGAAAAACGCAGGACATTGATAATTTCAAATTGCGTGTATAATGTGACACGTGTTGTTTAAATTATCTAACATTAGTACTCATTAATTTTTTGAAAGAATTCATTGTATTTTTAAGACTTAATGAAAATTGGATTTATTCTAAAAATAGTTTTCCTAAGTTAAATTCCTAAAAATTATTGCTAAATTAAAAAAAAAACAATTATGTGATAGCTTATGAAAAAATTATTCATCAGGTATTTCAATTACAAAGTTTTGAATATTATTGTTAGGCTATATTTCATAAACAACTATACTGATTGAATTTTTAGACCATATGTAGTCATAAAATGCTTTTTTTTTCATTATATAGCAAAACTTTATCATTTCTTTTATTTTACAGCTAATATTAACATATAATTTCTCCAAAAAGAGGAAGAATGAGAAATAAATTGTCCTTTTTTTGGTTCTTTTGCCCCTTTCAAGAAATGTAATATTTTACAAATCACATTTTGTTCCCTTCTTATTTTTCTGTAATTATGCTTTTCCTGTTTTAACAATTAATACAAAATTAGATAATTAGTATCTGAAGAATGATTTTGCTATTTTAATTGGTGTAATGTGGAAATATGATTTTGTGAAAATATAAAAACAGACTCTGGTTTTTATTCTAATATTCCTTAGAAGTTAAATTGAATCTAATATTCATTAAAAGTTAAATTCCTAAGAAAACTCATTCAGTGGCTAAGACCTATTAACAGTTCATTGACTTCAAATTGGTACCACTTACGGACTACAAAAATATAAATAGGCTTTTTAGTGCACATCATCTGCAAGCCAAATAATAGGCTTTCATAAGTTTAGATATTTACTGCACTTTCAATGTAGTCTGATAAAAAGAATTTTCTTGGCCTTGCTTTTGTAGGCTTTGTTATTGAAGAAAAGTATTTTTTTCACCATCAAAATTGATCTCTTTTGTGCATCAGCCAAAACTAAATTTATAAAAAATCTACCAAAATTAATCAGAATTGAAAGCTTTTACCTTTAATTTATTTAATCAAATATAAAAAAAATGAATTGTATGAAAAAATAAGCCATTCTTATGTCTATTCCAAAAACAGGTGCAATTTCATTAATGATTAAAATGCTCAAAACAGCATTAAAAACAAATCCAACATACATCAACTTATTACTGGTAGATGCAGTTTTTTATGAATTTTTTTAATACCAATAATTCACAATCTGTACAGCTACACTGGTGAAAAAAATACTTTTCTTCAATAACAAAGCCGGTGCATGGTTAATAGGTGAATTTCATAAATTATAGTCTTCTACCAGCGCTACCATAACCAGAAAACAAAATTAATTTAATTTAAATTAACTAAAACTTGGATTCAACGAAATAAAATTTTAAAAAACAATTATAATCACTATTTCATTCTAATGTCCTTTTACATTATATCACCTTCATACAGAGTAGGTATTCTCAATATATTTAAATTTCAAAGAGCAGTTTATCATAAAAAGTGCAAAACTGTGTACTGAAGTAGGTCATTTTCTTCTAAGTAAGTACTGAAACAGTAATAAGTAAATGTGTTGTAACTTAGCAATATCAGAAATAAAGATATTGCTGCTTTGAGAAATCAAACCCCATATCTAATTTACATAAAAAAAAAGTCTTGAAGTATGGTAAAAAACATATCATTTGATGAAAAACAAATTATACAGGATTAACCCTTTGCACTCTTATGTTGAGTCAGACTCAACATTCTGAATAAGCATCTTTTATACATTCTTGTTGAATAGTGCTTATTATAAAAACCATACAATAGCAAAAACATGCAGGTTAATTTTTAGGAATTGAAATAAATTAATAACAATATTTTCCAGCTTCCTAAAATGCTAAATCAATCCTTACACTAGCACATGTATAATTATACATCTTGTTACCTTTCAGAGTACAAAGGGTTAAAACAAAAAACTTGTGCTGTTCCTCCAGGATAACAAAGACCTTCTTCCTCCAAATTCAGAATAATATCTCTTCCCCTATGCAAGTTCAATTCATCTACATCAAGATTTCTCTAGTATTCTCAATGAAGCCCTTTGCTCAAGCAAACTTAACTTCAGAACCATGAACTCATAAAGTCTTTAGACACGATCTTCTAATTCTTCTTTGTAGCATCCATGCAAAAACTGTTTCTCACCAAACATCAACCAAGAACTTCTCATCAAAAAGGATAGTGCAGTTCTTCACAATTAGTGTACCTGCTATTGCATTTAATCATTTTAGTTGTATTGACTCAACTTTGTATTCATAACCTTCTACATTACATTATTTTCATATCCTTGCATTTTCAGTTTGTCTTTCCAAATCAAACGAGCAGAATTTTTCCCATATTACTAGTAATGCTCTCTTTGCTCCTTATATGCTGTTCGTGTCTTATCGGTGGTTCAGTGAAAACTTTGCTTACTTCTTAAGACGTTTATTAGACAATAAGCGAACACTGAATGCAAAGCAGGATAAATGCTGGCGGACATCACAAAGACAGACGGAAGCGACACAAGTCAGCAGTACTACATCGTATCAGGCCTTAATTGCAACAAAAACACAGAGAAGATCTAAAACGGCTACGCGTTACAACTAAAAAAGTCTAAAGTTCAAGAGAGTTGCGCATGCGCTTTAGTCCAAGGTTGAAATCTGGAATGTGAATGAATGTAAGTGTTTTTCAGACCGGAACATCCCGGCCCCCGTTGGACGGTTGTCCAAACTCTGGCAAAGGAAGAGGGACCACCTTACTGATGGCTCTGCGAAAGACTCCTGCTGCTGTCTTGACTTCGACGACGCGGACAAGACCGTCCTCACCAGGGATAACCTTGTTTATCCGGGCCAAATTCCACTGTAGTGGCTTGTTGCCTTCTTTCAGGATGACCAGCTGCCCTTCTTGTAGGTTGGGTTGAGGGGATCTCCACTTTTTTCGAGGCTGGAGTTCGCTGAGATATTCCAGGCTCCATCTGCTCCAAAATTTGGCTTTCAGGTCCTGTAAAAGGTTCCACCTAGAAGACAAAGAACCAACAGCAGTATTTTGTTCAGGAAATGATAATAATGAGGATCCAACCAAAAAATGTCCAGGAGTTAAGGGCTGGAGATCAGTTGGATCTACTGAGAGGGGACACAATGGTCTAGAGTTCAGGATTGCTTCAATTTGAGTCACTAACGTGGTCAGTTCCTCAAAGTTCAAAACTGTTGTTTTTGCTACCTTCAATAAAATATTCTTCATAGATTTTATATTCGCTTCCCACAATCCACCAAAGTTTGGTGAAGCTGGAGGTATAAAGTTCCACTGGATGCCTTCTTCTGTACTAAAATTCTGTACAGTACTTGATTTGCACATTTTGAATAAGGGATTTAAAATGGCATTGGCTCCTTTGAAATTCGTCGCATTGTCGCTCCAAATAATTGAAGGTCTTGATCGTCTTGCTATAAATCGTCTTAAACAGGCTAAAAAGGCTTCTGTAGTTAGGTCCGAGACAACCTCGAGATGAGTAGCTTTGGTGGAAAAACAAATGAATATAGCTATGTAAGACTTTATAGTTATTTTAGATCTTTTCAGATTGGGTTTAGTGATAATTGGACCCGCAAAGTCTATTCCAACTTTATCGAAGGGTCTAGATGGCACAATTCTGTCTCTAGGCAAATCACCCATCATTTGGTGAATGGTCTGATTTTTGACTCGAAAACAAGTCATGCACTTTTTAATTACGCGTCTGACTCTGGCTTGACCAGAGGGTATCCAATACAGTTGTCGAATCAGAGAAAGCGTGGTTTGAACACCAGATTGTAGCGATTTCTTATGGAAATACTCTATAACAAGATCTGTAAAATGGTGTGTTTTAGGCAAAAGTAATGGGTGTTTTTGGGAATCTGGAAGTTCAGAAAGATTTAATCTTCCGCCTACTCTCAAAAGATCTTCTTTATCAAGGAATACATTTAAACTCAAGAGCTTATTATTTTTTGGTAGATATTGTTTCTTTTTTAAATATTTTATTTCAAATTGAAATTCTTTCATTTGAATACTTTTTACTAACAACTTCGTTGCAATTTGCAACTCAAATACACTTAAATGATCTTTCTTCCTATTTTTTGAGGTGAGTTTACAATTATGCAAAAACCTTAAACATCACGCTGTAACTCTAATGAGTTTGCTGAAACAGGAATATCTCTTAATGAGATCCTCTTCTATTTGATTTTCTGATACCGTAGTTGATTTTATTACAACGCTCTTTTTTAATTCTAAATTTTCTTTGTTTTTCGTTACGTTTGAATGATCATTTGGTTTTGAAAATTCAGGCCAGTTATTTTTGTTTTCTATCAACCAACTGGGTCCCTGCCACCAAATTTTAGAGCTTTTTAATTCATTTATTGTAAGACCTCTAGATATTATATCAGCAGGATTATCAGTACCAGGTGTGTGTAACCATTCGCAAGGATCGCTAAGATTTTGTATTTCCTTAACTCGGTTTTTCACAAATATTTTGAATCTCTCTGGGTCGCCCTTTATCCAATAATATACAATAGACGAGTCAGTCCAAAAATATTGAGTTACTGGAAAGTTTAAATATTTTGATATTTTAGAATTCAATCGTGCAGCTAAAAGAGCACCCATAAGTTCTAATCTTGGCATTGATAGTGTTTTCAGAGGGGCAACTCTACTTTTTGATGCGACAAAATTTGAAATGATTCTACCATTCTTAAATACGACTCGAATGTAAACTACAGCTCCGTATGCCTTTTTAGAGGCATCAGAGAAGCAGTGTAATTGAACATCGTCTACTTCATTGAGTTTTGCATCAGCTAAATAATAGCGAGGTATATTTATAAGGTGTAAATCTTTTATATCCTCACACCATTCATTCATAGCGGTGGTCAATTGTTTTGGGATAGGGTCATCCCAATCTAATCCTAGACACCATATTTCTTGAATCATACATTTTATTTTTATTGTAAAGGGTCCTAAAATTCCTAACGGGTCGAAAATACGACCAGCTACTTGCAAAATATACCGTTTGGTATTTATTCTTCTTGAAAGGAATTTCTCTAAGTTTTGTGCGTCAAAATAGAAAATGTCTAAGTCGGAATCCCATGATAATCCCAAAACTTTACAAGGAGTGAGAGTCGAGTTGTCATTAACTGAGTAGTTCGACTCGTCTATTTCTAATCCTTCTTTTCTCCATCGATCGCGTAATTCAACCGAGTTAGTTTTCCATTTCCTTAAGTTCATGCTCGCATCTTTAAAGATGTTAAAGGCTTCTAGACTTGTTTTAAATGCGGATTCAATATCTTCTCGACCAGTAATAAGGTCATCAACATACAATGAATTTTCTAAGAGTTCACAAGTCATAGGAAATTGTTCTACGTACCTTTTCAGATGGTACTTGATGGTGGCTGCAAGTAGAAAAGGACTCGAACACACCCCAAACAGGACTCTGGTCATTCTGTAGATTTCTTCATTGCCGTCTTCAAGGTTATTACTCCAGTAGAACCTGGTAAAGTTTCTGTCCTCTTCGTCGATGTTAATCTGCAGGAATGCTTTCTGGATGTCAGCCGTTATCGCCACTGGGTGACTCCTAAATCTAAGCAAGAGACTAAACAAATCGGGAATTAAATTTAGACCAGTATATAAACAGTCATTTAGAGACAATTGTCCCTTTGCATGGGAACTTGCATCAAACACGATCCTCAGTCGTGTTGTGGAGTGGTCCTTGCGTATAACTGCTCTGTGGGGCAGATAATAAGTGTTTTCTTTGTTCTCGTCTGAATCTTTGATCCGTTCTATGATGCCTTCACGGAGGTGTTCATCGATTACCTTCTTATAGTCTGAAAATAAGGAAGGGTCATTAATAAAGTTTGATTTCAACTTAGAGAATCTTCTAGACGCAATATCTCGATTGTTATTTAATAGATGTTTCATATTTGATTTCCAAGGAAATTTTACTTTATATCTATTATCCTGGTACGTAATACCCGCTTCAAATTCCTTCATGATATCTGCGTCGAAAGAATGCTCTTCTTGGGATTCTGAACCAACTCCTAAATTTTCAAGTTTCCAGAATTGCTGTAATTGATCGGAAATGTTTCTTTCGTCAACTACGATTTTCAAACTTAATAAATCGTTTGTTAAGCCAATATATCCCTGTAAGCACCAGCCGAATATGGTCTCGGTAGCTACAAGCTTATCATTTAATCTTTTCAATCTGCCCAAAACAATTTCGTAATAATAATCTACACCAATCAATATTGAAATATTTTTATCTTTATTTTCAACGCAATCGGCGAGTTGTAAGCCTTTTAATTTATTGAATGTTTTACTAATATTAGTTTCGGGTACAGGCAGAGTGGTAGCCGAAATCTGTTCTGTTTCTAAAGCTTCTATTTCAATGTGTAACGATGGTTCATCACGATTTTCTAAATTGAGTCTTACAACGTTGTAAGACTGTTCTTTTGCCTGTCTGGCGCCGAAGGCATAAACAGACAAAGATTCTTTTCTGATTACATTTAATTTCAGTTTCTTTGAAATTTCGCGATTTATAAATGTTCTCATACTGCCATTATCGAGTAAAACGCGAACTGGTTCAAATTTATCGCTTTCCGGATAACGAACGATGGCAGTGCATGTTTGCAACAAAACACTGCTGCGAGCAGCAACTTCTAATTTATTACTCGTATTGATTTCCTTACAGTGTGAAATCGCCGAAACAATTTCGTTACCTTCATTTTTATTAGGTTTATTTTCTAATTGGGAGCAAATTGACTTGTTATGTTTTTTACTGCAATTTTCGCACCACTGTCTTCTTCTACACTCGTTTATTCTATGCTTGGGTTTTAAGCACAGATAACATCTGGCTTGCTTCTTCAAAACATCCCTCTTAGCATCTAAATCTAACTGCATGCAATTCTCTGAATCATGAAGTTCACCGCAGTATATGCATTTAAC
This sequence comes from Araneus ventricosus, assembly GCA_013235015.1. Classification (NCBI taxonomy): domain Eukaryota; kingdom Metazoa; phylum Arthropoda; class Arachnida; order Araneae; family Araneidae; genus Araneus; species Araneus ventricosus. The sequence goes on along the minus strand of BGPR01023159.1, from coordinate 9,530 downwards.
ATTTCTGTCAACAGTTGATGCCAAGTATTCGTAAGCCTGCGATTTCTCTCGTGGCCTTGGACCCTGTAATCTATCAGAAGCGTTATTCTGGCCTCTAGTTCTGTTAAGAGGGTTTTGTTTTGACTTCGAGAAACAGTTTTGATGAACTGTCGGTTTTTGTTTCTCTCCCTTTGAGTTGTGAATGAAGGCTGAGCTTTCTCTGCATTCTATTTCAACTCTTAAAAAAGTTAATAAATCAGTTACATCAAATTCGGTTTTTACTAGGTTACCTACACGTTTCCTATGAAATGCTAGTGCTAAATCTTCAGGTATTAATTTGATTAAAATTGGATATAACAAATGGCCAAACATTCCGGAAGTAACTTTTAGAGATTCTAAACTCCTGATCTGTACTTCAACGGTATCGTACAATTTTCTAAGGCCGTAAATGTTATTCGAATCTTTCACTGGAAGGAGATTGAGTAGTTTGGCCATATGAGCGTTTATAACGAGCTCTTCTCTGCCAAATCTTTGTTTTAACAAATTTAAAGCTTGATCATAATTCTCATCTGAAAGTGCGAAACCGTTTATAGCATTAGCGGCCGATCCTCCTAGCAAACCTTTTAAATACGAAAATTTATCGACTTTGGATAGGGCTGTATTATTGTCAATAGAATTTTGGAACCGATTCCAAAACTCTAACCAAGAACATGGATCTCCGTAATATTTATCAATAGCAAGTTTAGGCAGTTTGGTTGTCTTTACAGAATTATTTCTATTACCAAGGGCATCAAATGCGATGGTTGAACTTCCAAGAGTATTATTTTGTTCATTTGTAGTCGCATTTTCATTTATTCTTAAAGAAGAAATATGTGACGCTATTACTTGTGGATCTACTTTATTTTGAATGATTTTTAATTGTGCTGCAACTTTGGAGCTACAAATAATAATTTTTTGATTATATTCTATGGCAGCTTCAATTTCTGAATCAAAATCTTGTTCATTTTCTATAAGTTTCTGAATTTCATTATCAGAATCTTTTAGTTGTTTCTCAATTGCTTTTAGATAAATTAAGCTCTCTTCCAGAATGGTTACAGTAAATGAATCTAAGTTTTCTTTGAAATCGGCTTCTATCTTATTAAGATATTTTGTAATGGAAGTTCTAAGAACTCCTCTTGATTTCTTTAACTTGGACAGTTCATCCATCTTATATAATTCTTAATCTCAGATATTCAATAAATCAATAATTCAAATACATTCAAATCAGAGACTTCCAATGATAATTCATTTAGCAATATCGAATTGAATCTCATATAACTCTAAGTTATTCAAATAGACATTATTCAATCAAGTATAACTTAAGAGTTATTTCTATTATGTATCTTTTAGAAAAATTCAATCAAAGATCAGTCAGTAAAATTCAATTAACAAGATATCGTCTAGGAAAACTTTAAAGTTATTCAATAAAATGCGATTCGAAATCAAATATAACTCAAAGTTATTTCAATTATTTACCTATTGACATTCAAATCTAAATCATTAAATCTTCAATTGTATATTTTGAATGTCAAAAAGGTTTCAAGAATAATCAATCTATGGAAATATCTTGCTCACCTTTTTATTGCTGATCCATCAATAACCCGAGACTCGCCATGCTTTGTGCTTGCATTCCATCAAGGTTCGCTTTTTTATTCTGATTGATCTTTTCTATTCGATTTGATTCGATTGGTGGCCGATGCACCATGTTCGTGTCTTATCGGTGGTTCAGTGAAAACTTTGCTTACTTCTTAAGACGTTTATTAGACAATAAGCGAACACTTGTAACGGACCACATTATATTCGAACCATGCTAATGGATCAGTCGCG